>JADOBS010302911.1:0-15809 GCA_015708375.1 Cydonia oblonga | reverse complement strand
TTGGTAATCGTTCTCTAAAAAGGCATCGCATGATATATGGGTAGTCACCTCTTGTAATTGGATCCATAAACCTACAAAGATGTGAAAATTCCAAAATTATCAGCTTTATAATCATAATATATATATAAACATGTTGATTTGTAAATTAATAATACACTTGCCATCTAAACATAAAATCCAAAGCTCAATTTGCAGCATCTATGTCTGCCTTTGCATCTGAAGCAGGTTCATACCAATGTGATACTAGGTGTTATTCCTATCATCCCCTTTTGATATGCCTACAAAGAAAATTCAGAAAATTATTTGATTTAAAATGCCATACAAACTCCAAACTTTGTTTACCTCGCTATACAAAATGTTTCCTCTTGTGTTAGAACCTAATACTAGTGACTCATAGCGATTTCAGGCAAAAGAAAGGGAACTAGCTAGTTAATTTATTATACCTGAAATTTATCTTTGTACACTTTTAAAGCAGCTGCATGAGCAAGGAGTTGGTAGTGTGTTACCAAATAGGGTTCAGTAGCCGAATCTCCACCGAGGCAGGTCGGGTCTTGCCAAGCAGAGCATCATCCCGGTGAGTGGATTGCGATTGTATAAGCTTGGTTACGAAAGGTATATGGCTCATTCAACGTGATCTAGTGCTTCACTCGGTCACCAAAAAGTGAAAAACAAGGTTCTTAGAGTCTTTAAAGCCATCCTTATGTGTACACAGTTCAAAATGCTTTTGTTAAATTTAGTATGTTCTAGTTAAGCAAATGATCAATATTATAATAAGATAAAATATGTTCACTTACACAATATGAGGGCTTAAGAAGATAAAATATGTTCACTTACACAATATGAGGGCTTAAGAAACCATCATATGCATCTTCTAAAGCTTGGGGAACATCCCAATGAAAGATTGTATTGTCAGAAATGGCTATAGGCAGTCTTTAATAGCGGCACACCTATTTTCTCTTTCTTATGAGCCCCTCTCGTGGCATTGAGATCGAAAGCAACACTTAAGGGCATACATGTTGAACCCAATCAAGCTCTATCTAAGTTTTGACACTGACAAAACCAACTAGATCTTGACGAGTTTGTAGGTTTAGAGTAAGAGGTCGGTTGATAACCATTTCGTTTTCAATTTTTGTTTTCATGTTTTCTTTCTTCTGAAAACTGAAAATTCGTTTGGTAGATACTTTCAATTTTCAAAACAATGAACGCAGAAAACCCAAAAAATGAAACCTACTTCATTGAGTTTTCAAAATTTGACTTTCAATTATTAGTTTTGTTTCTCTTTTTTTTTTTTAAAAAAAAATAAAGAACTAAAAACTAAAAAAGAAATGGTTATCCAACTAAAGAGTTATTATCAAGTGACAATATTTTCTTTATAGCTTTCTACAACTCTTGAATCTCTTCTCTCAACCTCCATCATCCCAACCCCTGCATTATCCCAAACCCTCGTACCCTAATAAACACTCCACAATAAGCCCTCATGAAAAAATAATCCCTACAACAAATTTTATTCAACACTAAGAGCTTGTTTGGAAATGTTTTTAAAATGACTGAAAGTGTTTTTGGTAAAAAATAAAAAATAAATAAAAAATAAAAAATAAAAACCAATCCTTAGTAAAAATTCTTGTGGATCCTAAAAACTCACTTAAAGTGATTCTTGGAAGAAGGAAATATCTAGTCTTCTTCCCAAAAGCACTTGAAATGCTTTTGGAATCCAAAAGTAATTTCACCAAAAGAGCTTTCGATCATTTTAAAAATATTTTCAAACAAGCCGTAAATCTAAATGTTTAATCTTTACTAATAGAAAGCCAAACCTCCTGTTTGGGGTCACCAGGCATCACGAAAAAAATTTGGACATAAAAGCCCTAGAAAAAATATTCCAAACCTGACTGAAAAATAATAGATAAAACTTCCTAGGGTTGATTTTGTTAAAGAAAACGAAAAATTTTAAATTTTCTATTTGTTGGAAAAAAAAAACAGGATATACGACAAAAAAAACTACTAGAAGTTTCGAAGCAGATTTTTCCACAAGGATTATTATGATCTGAGTTTATTTGTTGGTGTTTCAACAATAACTACCCAGAAGCCACATACCAGTATTTAGAGATTGTTGGGGGACTTTGAGGTCGAGGTGGATTTGGGCTTTGAGAACGTCCTTTTGTCTTCCTTGGTACGGATTCGTAACAAGTCTCGGGATATCTTAAAAGAGTTAGCTTTTTGTAGGAAATACTTCGGTAACATCAACAGCTCGAAGATAGCATGAAAGATCAAGATAATGACTTGCTCAAGCGAAGCGTGGTGTGGACGCTAGAAGATTATCAGTTTACATGAGAGAGAAGGGATTTGCATGGTTGCATATTTTGGGTTTTCCTAGAGTGATATCAAGGCTTCTAATGGTTGAGATGTTTAATAGAAGGCTGTGGAAATTGCTAAGGTTCCATGAATGGTGATGCTTGAGGCTTAGAGTAAGCTTGTCGACTAAAATGGAACTATCTGGCTTTTTCCTGGGTGATTCTATCTTACTACATTTTCTATATTTCTCTCTCTCTATGTTCCTCTAAATCATTTCTCTAATGGCTTATCTCCCTTTTTATGCAGGTGAAGGGTTCTTCTCTAGATTTCAAGGGAATATCCCTTTGTGGCTTAGTATTCCCTCCCTTTCTCCCTAGCTATCCTATTATTCCCTTTTTGGTGTAAACTAGATGCACTGTTGAGACCTGCATATTGCTTTTTCCTGAGGTGAGGCGTTCACGGGGCGGCCTTTCGCAAGTGCTAAATCTGGTAGCACTCATCACGGCTTTTGCGCGTTGATTGTCTGTGTAGGCTGGGAAGGGAAAGTCAGCATTAAATGCCTGACTTGCTGGGCTTAACATGCATTTAATGCAAGAATCTAGTTTAATCCTAACTATGGGGTTTGACTTGCTAGGGAAAGGGTTAAACTAGGCTAGTTTTCTCTCAATGATGCATGTGTGGAATACAAAGGGTATGGGCTTAGATTTTTGGGCTCCCAAACAACCCAAAGTCTTCCATGACCTCGATTCCACATAGGCCCGATAACCTTCCGTAACCATCCACACCACAATCCACTTGGCAAGCCCCAATTATATGACTTGGGCTTAGCATGATTTGTGGCTAAGGAAGCATGACGTGATGAATAGGCATAAGCATGGCATGAACATCCGGCTTAATCACCACGACATGGCATGCTTGTAAATATATTCTTCATTGATCTCGTGCCTTGGCATGTGCTTAGGCTTGAAGGTAGGCTTTGCATGACAATTAGGCCATGAGACTTGATTGGATTGGTGTG
Source organism: Cydonia oblonga (assembly GCA_015708375.1). Lineage (NCBI taxonomy): Eukaryota > Viridiplantae > Streptophyta > Magnoliopsida > Rosales > Rosaceae > Cydonia > Cydonia oblonga. The sequence continues at coordinate 12,502 of JADOBS010302911.1, read as the reverse complement.
TGATATTTTTGAGCCCTAACATTAGCCCTTTGATTATTTTGGCTATGAGATATTTTGACTGGGCTAAATAATCAACCCCAAGCCCAACGGATTCCCTTTTTGAACGTGGGCTTCCTGATGAGACTCTTCATCTTCCCGCATGGCAGCTGATCACTCCTTGCGGTTGTGCTCCCTTGTTTCTCGTGCATGTCCAATCATACAGAGAAACTCTAGGTATTCCCCCACCTCCACTTGGTAACCGTTACAAACTGCTATTCTCCTTATGATAAGTATTTAATTTGTCCTTGCTCTCCATCTCATTCTTTAATTCTTTTTCCTTCAAATTTTTCATAACTGCTTTTCTCTTTAAACTATTCTCTGTTTTTCTGCGCTGGTTGTATTTTCTTGTTCTTACTTCTCCGTGCTTTGTGACAGGGCTTCGCTCAGGTAAGGAAAATTTTCCCTTGACTCTCTTTTGAATTTTTCTTTTTTCCTTTTGTCCTCTCTGTTTGCCATGGTGATAAAATTAGGCATGCATCTCTTTTTTTGATCATGTGTTTCACAAATTTTGGGGTTTCAGCATGGACGCACAAAAGGTGCGGGTCATTCCTTCGGGAAATCGAACTTCACTTCTTAGGTAGTCTTGCTACTTCAAAATCATGTTGTGTTTGCCCTCTGTGATTTCTCTCATACTTTCCATGTATACTGTGCAATTATAATTTACCCTAGTTTTTTTGCATGTTGGTGCGCATTTGAGCAGGATCGATTGATCAGTTGCATCGATATGTTTGGCATGATTAGCTTAATTGCATATATAACCTATTTTTGCTTGGGTACACGTATAACATACTTTTCCTGGCTAGATCTTTCAGGGTTTTGATAGCATGGCATGTGTAGGGAAAGATGCATGTGTTTTGCGTGACAACATGTAGGGAAAATAGTCCCATGTTAAAGTCCAAGACTTTTGCATGAAAGGCTTGGTATTTTATGAACGTATCCATTTGCTTCCTGGGGCGCATTTGTTTGCTTTCCCAAGATGGATTCCTTATCGTGTTTCGCCTTTTATACTCGCATATTTCTTCTTGCATGCTGCACTGGCTTGTGATATATATCTATGGTTTGATGTTTGCTTTCCATAGGTGCATTATGGCTGCAGAGTTGCCAAAGTGCCTAATTGTGGTTGATGGGTCATTGACCACTGAAGATCGACTTCGATGAGGCAAGATGATGCCTCCTCTTGGTTCTCAAAGTAAGGCTTTCAAGGGGGAAGAGCCTTCCTTAGATTCGGTCCCTTTTATTAATCCCAAACGTATTTCTCGATGCTACATCGAGAGTGGGTTGTTTCCTGCCTTGCAGATCCACTTCAAGTTCTCTTATGGTAAGGCTACTAGCTTGGTGGATTGGGTGGATACCGAGCTTAGCTTTATGAACCAGTGTGCGACCTTGACAAGGGCCAAGGTTTTGGACGCTGTCTTCATGACCAAGAAACATGTGGTTCGTCTCGATCTTGAAATTCTTCGCCGTATGGTTAGGCGGTGGAGTACAGAGACCTATACTTTTGTTTGTGCTTGAGGAGAATGTACCCCCACTCTGGAAAATGTTGCCAATATTATGCATCTTCCAATTGCAGGTACCGTGGATCCATTCCATTACTTCATTCCTTCTGCAGACACTGACATTTTTAATGTTTTGAAGAAGGGTGCTCCTACATCTCCGAGCAATGCTTTTCGCTTTAACGAATGGATCAAACAATTTTGGCAGAATAAATAAGAGTCGAATTGTAGGTTCGAGGCCAAGTTATGTTTATGGCTAGGTTGTTCGTCTTTTATGATAGCAAGGATACCTTCAGTCGTCAAGTGATTCCTTGGACCACAACAATTGCATGCTGCCAAGTGGTTCCGCTGGCTTCATTGTTTCTCGGGCTCTTCTACCATGAACTGGACCAGCTTCACACTCTAGAGGAGTAGGTCACGGGTGGTGCCTCGTTGAAAAGTTTTCTATGTGCTAGCTTCCTGCAAATTTTCTTGTGGGAGCGCATTAAAGGTTTGAAGATAACTCTTTACCCCTCTGGTGCAGTGAAGAGCTGTTATCTTATTGACTCTTCATCTTATTTGCTTGAGAAGCTTCCTCTGGCTTGTGGTTGGTTTGGGAAGATTCCAGCAAAGAATCAGGACTTTCTAGAGCTTCTAGATGACGTGAACAACTTTGTTTTCCATCCATACATGTCAGTCCCCAAAGGTTTTGCCTCCATGATGTTCTTTAACGATGTTGCCTGTGATAATGATCCAAGTGTGACGTCAATTCCTCTCTCCGAGAATCTGGATTTCCCTTCGCTTATCAAAAAATCATTGACTGTGTTGACTCATTCCATCTCTTTCCAAGGGGAAGACAACTATGAAATGAGTGCAATTTACTTTCATTTCTAAGTGCGACGACAACTGGGCTTTGACCAAGGTGTGCCAATGTCTTTCCCTACTGAAGTTGAGACCTTTTTCAACAATCTGCTTTAGAGTTCTGTGTATGCGTCTCTAAAATGTTTTCACCCTTTCTAGTATATTACCAACTAGACTCAGGTAGGTGGCATCTCTAAAGGCTATGCTGCTTATTGGTTGAAATGTTTCTCTGCTATCGCCCAGTTTCATGATGACAAGTAGCCATAGTTGTCTTTCAATGTTGTCAGCCATCCCATGCTAGTGTTAAAGCCTATGACTGCTGCTTCCAGTTCGAAGCGTTGATGCCCTACTGCAGTAGAGGAAAACAATGCTTTGAGTGACTCTTCTTGGAGCACTAAGAAGAATAGGTAGTTAGGCGTTGGCAAAGGAAAGTCTGCAGGTCAATGGAAGAAAACGGCTTTGGGTATATTTCTTGGCTTGACTTCTCTTGCTAATCTTTCTCTTGCATGTTTTTCCTAAGTGTTTTATTTATTGTGCCTCAGATGGTGTAGTGAAATGTTTTAGGCCTCGCATGGTAAATGACAGCCCTCATAGCAGTAAGCGTGATGTTTCCCCTATTCCAAAGAAATCGAAGAGTGAAAGTTCCTCGAGGAAGCCAAAGCTTGGTAATGTGTCATATTCCCTTGTTTCTTACTTCCATTGCTTTATGGTTATGTGCTGATTATAAATTTTGTTATAGTCAAAACTCCTACCAAGGAAGGAGTCCTCGCTAGCCTTGCTCGTAGGACCAGAAGTGCTTGAGCGTTTGCCTCTTCTGGCAGTCCTAAGCCTCATGGGTTCTTTGATATTACTGAGGCAAGCAAGGAAGATCGGAGCGTCGGGGAAACTAAAGGTGATGAGGCAGCTGGAGAGGGTTTGGTAACTGAGGAAAGTAGCAATACAAGTGTTGAGTATGACCCTAGGAGTGAAGAACATCCTTAGGTTTCCCTAGGGAAGGATGAAAATAGCAGCAAAGATTCAAATAGCAAGGATGGCAGCAAGGCAGCAGAGGATGTTGATCTCGATGAAGTTGACGGTTTTTTGAATGATGACGTTTCGGTGGAAGTGGATGATACATAGGTATGTCTTCCTATTCCTCGTAGATGCTTGTCCTTTGCCTGGTATGTTTTCTTCACATTTTTGCACACACATGTATAAGCATGTTAATCTATTGGACTCTAGCCTTGAATAGTTTTTTATGGGCTGTGCTATTTTGTGTCTCTCCTTGTTGCTCTGTTTCCTTACTTGTGCATATTTCCCTGTAGGTGAATGCTGGTGTTGTAGAGGTTGCAGTAAGCATTGAAGCCCCTAGTGACATTGTTCCTAAGCTTACAGAGGATGCAGCGATGGGTGGTATTGTTCTGCCGAAGGAGCAGGCTGTGGTGGAAGAGTAGGCATCGTGGCACGAAGCCCTTAAGAAGCTCAAGCATAGTATTACCAATGAAGCTAAGTTGCTAAGTTCAATTGAGGAACTAATTCCTTTCGGCGATGCTTTCTTTTCCCAGGTCGACTTTAGGGGAATAAAGGTTCGTTTCAGACTAGATGAACCATTGGGCAACTTCTTCAAACACGCTGGTGATGCGGATGTAAGCTTGATAAGCTTTCTCCTTTTATGCGTGGGATAATCTTTGAAGAACTTAGGACCCTGTTTTACGGTATGGAGCATGCTTGCCCATTAGAACTCACCGAGCATAAGCTGTTATGTTGGCGAGATATGATCAGTGATGTAGTCGATATGGGCATGCCAGTGGGTTTTCTAGTCGAGAGGCTTGGAGAGCTGCGTGATACCATGATTGGGCTTCGGCTTGAAAAAAATAAAAGGAAAGTGTTTACAAATTGATGCGTGCTTTTGAACTACAGCGTAAGGAACTAGAGGTTGAGAAAATCAAGTTGAAGAAGTTGATCTGCGGAAGCTCCAAGGAAATAGCGGCGTGCCTTCAACTTGCAGCGGATCAGTTGCACACTGGCACCTCTAGCAGTTCCTTTAAGAGGTGGTGTTTTGAGCTTAACTCCTCACTTTTCCTTACTTGCGCGCTTTGCATGACTGCTTGCATTTTTCTAACCATAGGCTTCTTTTTCTTGGCAGAGCATGAACGTTGAGATGTTGAAGTAGCGGACCATGAAGACAGTCATTTTCCTCACTCCACTTTTACTTTTAGTTGTAATTTCCATTTGAATAGCTAGCTTATTGTTTTTTGAACAATGACCATAGGGCCACTTTACTTTGTATTTTGCTTATTGGCCTTTGGCTTTGGATGCTGATATTGAATCTAGCATGATGTTTTTGATGTCTTTACTCTTCTTGCCATGATATTGGCTTTTTCTTGCATGAGAATTTGTTGGATAAGCTTCTGTTTAGGCTTCTGAGACACAAGTTTGAGCTTTTGCCTGTTTTCTTGGGGGAAATAGCTGATCCCGCTACTTGGTACTTTGCCAGTGTGCTTTCCTGATGAAAGATGAAAAAGATGTTGTAGCTTTCATAAAGAAGCAGAGCAAGTCAATAAAGCTTGACTTGCTTAGCATTGGCTTTTGCAATGTTAAGCTTGGCATTAATTTTGCATTGATAGGCTTAGGCATGTTGCATAAGTATAGCTTTTGGACAAACTTTAGTTGCTTGACTCAATGGTTTTGCATGGCGTGTTGGCTTGGCATATCACATGAGCATTGAACCATTGAGCAACTTGCATGGCATTAATAGGCTTTGGCATGTTGCATAAGTATAGCTTTGAAAAAGCTTTAGTTGCTTGACTCGATGGTTTTGTATGGTGTGTTAGCTTAGCATGTTGCATGAGTATTGAATCATTGAGCAGCTTACATGGCATTGATAGGCTTGACGTGGGCTTTTATTATAGCCTTGGCATAATTATTGTTATAGCTTGTTTAAAATAAATCCTTCTAGTTACCCTTGCCAATGTAAAGAAACGAATATACCAAAGAGTCTGACAGAATACTCCCTCATTTTCATTAAAATTTGGGGTACATCAATCATTGCGTGACTTTACAAAGCCTCATAGAGTAAGCAAAATGATCATTTCATAAAAGGAGCTTGTTCTTCTAAAATAAGCAAAGCATTTTAGCAGTAATACGGCTTTAGCCACTCTGCATTGACATGATCTATTGACGTACCTTCCTTGACCCAGGTCAACCAGTAGTAGCCACTCTGATGGGCTTTCTTGATCACAAAAGGTCTTCTAGTGTGGGGCGAACTTTGAAAGTCTGGAGATCTACCTTCTTATTTGCTCGGTTGTCTTAAGGACAAGTCTCATTCCTTGAAGTTGCGTGGCTTGGCCCTATGGTTGTAAGCTTTAGTAACTTGTTAGTGGTATAAGGTTGTTTTCCCAGCTATTTTTGCCCTCTTTTCCTCGAGTAGCTCAAGGTCTTTCCACCTTTATCTTGCGCATGCTGCAACATCCCATTCCACATCGTTGAATGTTGTAACTCTTGCCATGAGCATCATCATTTCCACAGGGGAAATAGCTTTGGACCCATACACCAAAGAGTAGGGAAAGAAACTTATAGCATTTCTTGGGGACGTGCGATAGGCCCATAGAACATCTAGAAGATATGTGATCTAGCCCCTAGCGTAGTTATGTCCCATCTTGCTTAGGACTCTTAGCAGTGTCTTGTTTGTGGCTTCAGCTTGACCGTTTCCCTAGGGATAATATGTTGTGGAGCGGCAATGCTTAATCCCTAAGCATCAAGTGTGGCACTTACTTGTTTGTTCACAAAAGGTGTGTCGTTGTCGCTCACTATTTTGTAAGGTATACCGAATTGGCAAACGATGCATTCCCTGATGAAATTAGATACTGCTGCTCCTATTGCTTTCCTGAGAAAGATTGCCTCTACTTATTTTGTGAAGTACTTAGTCGCTACTAGGATCCATATGTAGCCTTCGGAAGCTGGATTGATTGTTCCTATCAAATCTTCTCCCCCAAGTGTGGAATGGCCATGAGGTGCATATGTCTTATAGTAGGGTTGGAGGCTTATGGATTAAGTTTCCATGAACTTGGCATGCATGGCATCTCTTGACCATGTTATGCATATCTTCCCTCATGGTTAGCCAATATTATCTTAGGCTCAGCAGTTGCTTATGTAGATTTTTCCTTCATTGGTGCTCACCGCACTCTTCAGCATGTACCTCATGCATGACTTAGGATGATTCGGATGGGCCAAGGCATCTCAACGGCTCCTCGTTGAATCCTTTTTGGTATAGAGTTGCCATATCCATGAAGTACCTCTTAACTGTCCCTTTTAGTTTGCATCCGTGTTTAACATTGTTTGGCAGTGTTCCATCGATGAAAAAGGACAGGTATAGGGACCTCCAATCATCAGTGATGGAAACTGTAAATACCTCTTTTGGGGAAAAACATTTTCTTGCATTTTGGACAGTCGGCTTAGATGTATGTGGCTTCTTACTTCATCTTTGGCCAGTAGTACCCTTTTCTTTGTAGTTGGCGATAAAGACTCACAACTTGATCAACTCTGCATGTAGTCTCATAGATCTCGTGCAACTGTTTTTGTGCTTCTTTTGGTCTGAGGCATCAGACATTTGTAGATTGTCCCAGTAACATTGATGTACTCCTTAAGGCATTTGATGTTAAGCTATCTGCTTGGCTTGGAAAGTTCTTTTTTGACAGTTTCCTTCTAGTCATCACCTTCTGGAGCTTCCTTCGGGAAGAGTGCATCAATGGCTGGGGCATCCCTTCTGATTACAGCAATGTTGGGTTATTCTTTGACAAAGGTAACCTTGGAGCCAAGTGTGGCTAAGGCATCCATATATCTGTTGGTTATGCCGAGAATATGCTCCAACACCACCTACTTGAAGCATGCCATAAGTATCTCCGCCATAGTGCGATATGGAGCCAAGGTTATTTCCTTCACCACAAAGCTTCCGTGGACCTGGCTTAAAACCAAATTTGAATCCCCTATAACTCGTATTTTCCTTGCACATTTCTCTGGTAGTGGAAATGCTCATAATGAAAGCTTCATACTCGGCTACATTGTTTATGCATGGAAAGGTTATCTTGAAGGATAAGTTGACAAGTACAACGCCAGCTCCTCATCCTCCACTGCGGCGACAACTATCTCTAGCAGTGCACCAAGGACTTCCTTGGAGATTGTGGCATCTTCTTCTTCAGGCAATAATGCTAGCATTTCTATCACAGCTTGGCATTTGACAGCCTTAGGTGTCACACATAAAATATCAAATTTGGAGAGTTAGAGCAACCAACGAGCCAAACGGCCAAACAATATTGGTTTAGTGAGCAAGTACCTTACCGGGCCAGACTTTACCATAAGGTGCAGTTTGTGGGCTAGGAAATAATGGCGCAGTCGCTATGATGCATAGACAAGAGCTAGGCGGAGAGGTTCCGTCTTCTCTTAGCAGGTTTCGGCACCTCTTAGTTGTTGGCTGAGATAGTAAATTGGTGCTTCTTCCTTAGCTGGACTATCCTGGGCAAGCAGGGCTCCTACGACAGTGCTTGTTGTGACTAAGCAGAGCTTAAGCGGAATGTTTGGGACTGGTGCCTTCATGGTAGGAAGGTTAATGACTAACTGCTGGACCCGTTGCTAGACTTCACTGCGTTCCTTGGTCCATACGAATTCCTTCCCCTTCCTAAGCAATGGGGCGAAGGCTCCTGTTACTGCTGCTAATCTTGGGATGAAGCATCAAATGTATGATAGCTTCCCCATCAAGATTTTCAACTCATTTGCATTTGTCAGGGCCATGAGGACTCTGATGATGCGCACCTTGTCTAGATCTACATCGATGCCACGTTGATGTACTAGGAAGCCCAGGAACTTCAAAACCGCATTTCTTGGGGTTCATCTTCAACCCATATGCTTGGCATCTTCCTAGCACTTTCCTTAGCACTTCTCAATGCCCTTCCCTAGTCTTCGACTTCATGATGAGATCGTCCACGTAGTCTTCCACTTCTTTCTCCATCATGTCGTGAAAGACTGCCGTCATTGCTCGTTGATAGATAGAACTGGTGTTTTTTAGTCCGAATGGCATAATGGTGTGGCAAAAGTTTCCAAATGACATGTGGAAAGCCGTCTTCTCAGCATCTTTGGCAGACGTCTTAATTTGATTATACCCACTGAAGACATCCATGAACGACATCAAGCCTTGCCCTGAGGTTGAATTGATCATGATGTCCATATTGGGCAGTGGAAAATCATCTTTTGGGCATGTTGCATTGAGATCTCGGTAATCGATGCATGCTTTTTCTTTACTAGGACAATGTTGCCCAGCCAAAAAGGGTGCTTGATAGGCTTGATAAATCTGGCTGCAATGAGCTTTTCTACTTCAACTTTGATTTTAGCTTCTATTTCTAGGTGAAAATTCCTCATTTTTTGCAGGTCAAGGCCTGGCATTTCTTCATAGCTTCAGGCAAAGACGTCTTTGAATTCCTTTAGCAGGCTGACTAGTTCTTTCTTTTCCTTAATAGTTAAGTAAACACTAATAGAAATCAATTTTTGCACAAAGGGATCATCACTTAGGTTTACCTCGTCAAGCTTTTCCACCACTGCAATGGATTCATCCTACATGCATTTTGGCGCATGCATGCATTTTAGCGTAGGGATTCGTCCTCGGCAACAAGTGCAAGCATGTCTTCAACTTTCTTGAGAACTTGATTTGCTTGGTGTGCAGCGCCTGCATACTCCGGGCTTTCCCACACAATGTAGTTAGGCCCCCCAACTCGTCATAAGCAGTAGACGACGCGACTGTCGGGATAGACGACCTTGGAGCATTAAGGTGAAGTGTAGGCAAGAACATTGGCCTTTGGATGTATGCATTTTTGTTTTCCCACAGTGGCTAGGAATTCTTGGTCATCGAGATCTCGAACTTCTTCCCAATTGAGGCCTGTGATATCCCACTTCCGGTACTTGAGCAATCATTATAGAACTCGGCATCAGAATATTGAACTTCATCTAGGTTGAATGGCATCTGGTTTCCTGGGATGCTAATATGTCTCAGACCAATTCTTCCCTTAACGTACTGGTGGTAGGTGAAGATTACGAGTCCATGTTTGTTTATCCATGGCCTTCCGAGTAGAGCGTGGTAAACCACGTTGATGTCCATCACATAAAACTTAGTAAAGGACCTGATATAGCTAGTCTTTAAGTTGATCTTGATATAGCTAATAGTTTTTTTTGCAGCTATTCCCAAACTTATTGATAGAGATTTGGGACCTTACCACCTTTGACGTTGAGACGCTTGTTGCTGTGAGCATTGCCAAGAGTAGAATGTTGACGGAGGAACTAGTGTAAACCAAAGCCACTTCCATGTCTTCATCAATGAAGATAATGGCGTTGTTGTTCTCAAGGAAGGCTATATGTGGTTGGGCATCATAGCATTAAAGGCCATAGTCATCGAAACATGCATGAGAGCTTTAGCAACATCAGTCTTTGCTTCTGGGCCATATTCAAGCTGGTCGAAAAGGAATTTGAACTTCAGGTTTTCCTGGAGGACCTGCGCTACAGTAGGCCCTTGCCCTTAAGAAAGGTAGCACTTAACTGCATCAGCTTCCATGTCAGGAAGGCTACATAAAGTCATAGCTGTCATTTTCTGGCTGAACAATTGCGCTTCCGAGGCTTCCTCTTTGTATTCTTCTGGCATATTGATGGTGAAGGCTTTGTCGTTTAGGCTTGGGGCAAAATCCATGAGATTTCCATCCCCATCTCCTCATCCTTCAGCTTGAGGCCACAAAGTATCATAGCTCTGTGGCCTGGAATATTTGCACCAGCAAGCCTCTCTATGTTCCCAGAAGGTTCCCAAATGGCTTCCAATGGCTTGGGGTCGTTGATCCACGGATGGTAGTCATCATCATCTCTAGAGTATGTGATGACAGTTGTCATCTCTTTCCCTCGGCACTTTGGAAGAGGGTCAGTTTTATCGCAAAGTTTGGCATACAATAGAGGGATGTCCCATATACTAATGGTAGCGACAATACATGTGATCCTTTCTATCTTTCCTAAAAGAGGTTTTCTATGGCCGAGGCAGCTTGATAACCCCATCTGCGAGCATGGTATCGAGGATGGCTTGGAATTCCTCATCATTGCATGATAGTGGAGGATAGGTTTCCTTATTTCTCTTAATTCCCTTCCTTTTCTGTGGGTTATAGTTAGATATGTCATCCACAGCTAGGGCATGATGAACTTCCTTCTTTTTAGTTTTCCAGGATCTCCTCGTGGAAGGCTTGACTGATAAGATGGTCTTCCTTATTGATTCCAGTAGCCTCAAGAACTGGCTGATACCAATGTTATCTAAATACATCATGTAGTCAGCACAATGCTGCTAATGCAGATCTCCAAAAGAGCTTTATCATCATTCTCATCATAGTAGTCAAAGGCGAGGTCTTGGAAACGTTTGACAAAAGTTAACAGAACTTCCCCGTGCTTTTGGCAGGTATTGTTGAGCTGAGTTGTCGTGACCCTTTTCCTTATGTTGGAAGTGCTTTTTATAGAACTTGCCCTCTAGCTCTTCCTAGGTCTAGATAGAACCTAGTGCGAGGATGGTGTACCAAGTATAGGCACGATCAATTAGGCTTTTCAAGAACTCCCTAAGACGTAGGTTGCAGTCACAGGCATGAGGACCCAAAGTGTCAATAAAACAGCTTATATATTCCTTAGGGATACCCTTCATTTCGTTAAAGAGAACAAGATTATGAGTCTCATATCCCTTAGGATATGGCATGTGGAGAACTCTGGTTGGTTATGGCATTTCGATCATGACTATGACGTCTTCCTAAGTGACAAAAGATGGTGTTTTCTCAAAACCCTTGCCAGTAACAACATCTAACTCTTCCTGAGAAGCCTTTTCCTTAGGCATGCAGTCCTTGTCACTAACCTTCTCCTTTGGCTTTGGGATTGAGTTTTTCAACTCCTTCACAAACACAACAATTTCTTTTTGAGCTTCACCCAAGGCATGAATGGCTGTGATGATGTCTGTCATGTCGTATTCATCTAGGTTTTCTTGACTTTCCTGGCCCTAGCCTTCACGTTGAGATTCATCAAGTCAGGAAGCAGCCTCACTTGTGTTTAAGGCGTTGCCACTCCTGGTAGTGTTTCTTCTAGATCTGGGAACCATTGAATGAAGATCGTGACCTGTCCCCAACAGAGTCACTAATTTATGTTGGGGGACTTTTAGGTCGAGGTGGACTTGGACTTTGGAAACATCTTCTTGTCTCCCTTGGTACGGGTTCGCAACAAGTCCCGGGATATCTCGAATGAGATAGCTTGTCTTAGGAAATACCCATGTAACATCAATGGTTTGAAGATGGCGTGAAAAATCAAGATAATGGCTTGCTCAAGTGAAGTGTGGTGTGAAAGCTAGAAGATTATCAGTTTACATGAGAGAGAATGTTGGCATGGTTACATGGCATTCTTAGCTGCATGTTTTGGGCTTTCATAGGGTGGTGGCAAGGTTTCTGATGGTTGAAAGGTTTGATTGAAGGCTTGTGGAAATTGCTAAGGTTGAGGCTTGGAGTATGATGTTGGACTAAAAATGGAACTGTCTGGGGTTCTTCTTGGGTGGTTTTATCTTACTGCATTTTCTTCTATCTCTCCTTGTGTTTCTTTGAATCTTCTTTCTAATGGCTTCTCTCCTTCCTTATGTAGGTGAAAGGGTCTTTTCTAGATTTCAAGGGAATATCTCTTTGTGGCTTAGTCTTCCCTTCATTTCTCCCTAGCTATCCTACTATTCCCCTTTTGGTGTAAACTAGATGCATTATTGAGACCTACAGATTGCTTTTTCCCGAGGCACGGCTTTCCCGAGACGGCCTTCAGCATGCGCTAAATCTAGTAGCGCGCCTCACGATTTTTGCGGGTTGGCTATCTGTGCAGGCTAGGAAGGGAGCATTAAATGCCTGACTTGTGATGCGAGATTTATACGCACACTCAAATTAAACCCTATTTGTGACAATTGTAGTAACGATGTAAGTAGGGATCGTTCTAGACCGGAGATTAACTAGGGGCACTAATCACTTGAAAACTGAATTAGAAACACAAAAACAAAGTTTAGAACACTAGATTAGACTCAAAGAATGCAAAACTAACGTTTAAAATACCAAAATAAACCACAAACTCAA
>JADOBS010302910.1:0-15807 GCA_015708375.1 Cydonia oblonga | reverse complement strand
CAAACATTGGGGTGAACCACGATAAAAGTCTTGTGTTCTTTGTGTTCTTCGTGTTCTTGAGCGTTTGTGCGGATTCACGGCCGGATTTCTGTTGTTCCAAGACCACCACGGTTTTGTGCATCAACAATTGTTATTATTAAGTTTTTCATTCTTATTGAGTATTGAGATTCTTGGGAAGTTATGGATTAGAAATTCAGTGGACGAATCTTCTAGATCAAGTTACGTAAGGTTGTCGCCCTACGGTTGACCACGTTAATCGAGAGTTGACTTTTGGTTAAATGTCCCGAATCACTTATAAATAATGAAATTATATTATTGAAGACCCGATAAAGTTTCGTGGGCTTATTACAATAAATGGGCCATCCTGAGGATGTGCACCTCGATGTCTGTGCAAGTGGTACCTTACTGTGATATGCATGCTTATTGGGCTTCTAAATGATACAAATGATATGTATTGCTACTAGTATGATAAAATGAGCCTAGAACTATGATAGAAGTATTTCGTAGAACTTGTATGCACGTATGATTAGATATTCGTGGTCTTGTGGAATCAATAGTGTGTTTGTGAGAAATTATAATTCATGTTGATTTGACGTACATTGTGTAGATATGACTGCACCATGTAGCAGTGTGGCACATAGGTGGTCTTGCTTGGTTAATCCGCATTAGGGGACCACGTTATGTGATGTGTGGATATGGTCCCGCTTGGTTAATTTGCAAGGACCATACACATTATAGAGGTGACCTTGCTTGGTTATTTCACATTAGGGTGTCACTGTATACCTCGTTACATGGTGCCCATAGGTGGTCCTGTTTAGTTAATCCACACTAAGGGAGCACACCATTTGATTCATGATCATGGTCATACTTGGTTAATCCATATTAAGGGATCATCATAAGGGTGATTCTGCTTGGTTAGTCTACATTACGGGGTCACTGCCTATTCGATTTCTCTGTTCCATAGGTGCTCCTACTTGGTTAATCCGCATTAGGGGATCACACTATTGGATACATGCCTATAGTCCTGCTTAGTTAATTCGCATTAGGAGACCCTACGCATCATAGAGGTGACTCTGCTTGGTTAATCCACATTAGGGCATCACTGCCTATTTGATTTCTCTATTCCATAGGTAGTCCTGCTTGGTTAATCTGCATTAGGGGACCATATGCAACACAGGGTTACTCTGTTTGGCTAATTGGCATTACGGGATCACCTGCCTATTCAATTTCTCTGTCTCATAGGTAGTCCTGCTTGGTTAATCCACATTAGGGGACTATATGCATCATAGGGGTGACTGTGCTTAGTTAATCTGCATTAGGGGGTCAGTGCTTATTCGATTTATGTGTCCCCTAGGTGGTCCTACTTGGTTAATCCGCATTAGGGGTTCATATGTATGGTCCTGCTTAGTAATAATTTTTAGGGGACCATATGTATTATAGGGGTGACTCTACTTGGTTTATCCACATTAGGGATCATTGCCTATTTGATGGGTGGCTATGGTTTCCCTGGTTAATCTGCATTGAGGAACCATACATATTCTAGAGTGGGATTCTGTTGAATGGTACAGATGCCTTGCTTCACCTCGATTCCGTTGAGTGGTCTGAAATCAAATTCTAATTGGGAATCCGTTGAACGGTCCAGATACCCGCTTTGCGTCGATTCTGTTGAGTAGTCTGGTATCGAATTCTATTTGAGATTCCATTAAGTTGGTTCAGAGATAGATTCCTAGAAATCTTTATAATTCCTTCGTGTCACTCTAGCCCTAAGTTTCTACATGTTAAAATATTTGAGAACCTTTGTGTTTTGAATTAGAAAGGCCGACGAATGTCTAAGTGACTTATTCGGGATTTCTGGTTAGATTATTCATAAGTTTTTAAATTATGGTTTATGATTGATTTATATTTTTCAAGTTGGTCAATAAGTATGATTAAAGACTATTGATTTGCATCGTTGGTTCATATAAATGTTAAATGTTGTTGAGTGTGGCAATGCTCTTGGTTATGTACGTTCTTTCTTGCAAGGTCGCGCGTCCCATTTCCTGTATCAGGAGATAGACATGGGAGATGTAGGATTTATCTTATGGGATAAATAAATATCAAAGGATATTCCACCCACATGAGGATATTAATCTCCTAATTATCTATGTGATGAAAATCAAGAGATATTCATAGTAGAATATACTTGGGATTTTCATGGGCTTTTCAGTCTTTGTACACTTTTCCCAACCACTATATAAGGTGGCTTTGGGGAAGAGAGAAGGCACAAGAAACACAAGCTTTCCATAGTTCAAATATTCTAGTTAGGTCTTTAGAGCTATCACTTTCGGCTCTAGGTCTTGGGAGGCGAAAACCAAGGGGCAACTCGACATACCGTAGCCAACTCGACGACTTGCAAGGTTCTAGACGTGCACGGAGGGTCAGAGCAGTTGTTCGTGTTTATAGGAGCATGTTAAGATTTAAGCTTCCGCATAAAAGGTTCACACGTCCATTCGAATTTATTTATAGTCTTCCAACAGTGGTATCATAGCCACTTACACACTCCTCGCACGAAAGCATGAGGTATATATATGAATATGCCATGAATGCTTGTCTTTAAAATTTTCGTTTTTGCCATGCTTTTTTTTTTTTGGGTTTTAACACTTGGGTTATGCTCTTTACATTCACATGAGACTATGTTTAAAATTTGGTAAAGAAAAACCAAGTGGTTAGAGAGATAATTGAAACCCTAGTTTCGTATAGTATGAAAAACAATTTGTTTTCAAGGTTTTTGTGATCCTTTTTTCGTGAGGTTAGAGTTGTTTTTACATTTCTCCACGAAGACTTAATTGTAGATGGTAATCTAATCTTTCTAACGACATAAGATACGCATAAAACAGATGTATATTCGCTAAGTAATGGCCTCTATAAACAGGCCTCGTGAGAGTGAAAAATCTGGAAATTCCAGATTTTTTGGAAGAAGATGATGAACAGCGGTTCATCTTAGGGAATTCAATCCAAACGGAGGTCAAAAGAACGACATCAAATCGCCAGAAGATGGCACGTGTGTGTCACGCGTCACCCACGGCGAGTGGGTTCGCACAATATTAAATTAATTATTTTAGAAAAAAAAATAATTTTAAACCACCACTTTGGGCAGCGCATGGGCCGTATTTTTGGGACACGGCTGGCGAGTGAATCATTATGTTTCACTAACCTACGTAAGTGTATATTTAGGTTTGGTATTAGAGACGTTTTTAATTTCCTAAAATTAAGGAAACGTTCTTAATTAACCTTTTAAAAAATATCCAACACATGCCAAGATTTTAGGAAAATCAAAAAGAGATAATGTCGATCAAATTTGCTCATGTTGATTGAGCATTTTAAATTAGAAAGGAATATTCTTTAGGAGAATATTTAAAAAAGATTACCTAATTAATAAAAAATAATGAAATTAGATTGGGGTTCACTAATGGTCACCTCTTATTTGATGTGGTGTCTAGGAAAAATCTTTAAGGGGACACTTTGGGTGTCAAAGAGGTTCGATTTTTAAAAGTTTCGTGCTGCCACCCCTCTTGGATTTGACCTGGCCGCACTTATGGAGGCCCACATGTTGAGCAAATTGTCTAAAAACCCTAATCGTTGTGCACTCAATTGGATGTTGCATGAAAAATGGATAAGCTTAAAACATAATAATGTTTAAATTAGATTTATTTCAAAAATAATTATAAAATTTGATCTTGACTCTTAGAATTGAATGGTAATTACGAGCAACATAGCGGATTTTTCAATTTCAACCTAGGAGAAAAAGTGAAATATTTTCTAATGAGTTTTTGAAATAAAAAAAAAATGTAAGATGTGTAATTAATAATGTCAAAATTATTTCACCCTTGTAGAAAGAAATGGTTGCCAAAAATGTTATTGTTGATTTGACCAAAGGAGAAAAGTTGGTTGGAACCAACTATGATATTTGGCATAGGAAGATCCAATATCTTCTTAATGAACAAGAGCTCTTGGAGCCTTTAGAGGCTTCGGTGGATGAACCTGATCTTGAGAGATATAGAACCACTGCGATGGCTAGAGTAAGGTCTTATGAATCTTGGTTCAAGAAAGATTGAAGTGCGTGCTTCACTATGTTAAGCAGCATGCATGATGATCTTATTGGTGAGTATGAAGGGTACTCGACCGCCAAGGAGATTTGGGACCAACTGAATTTTGCTTTTGGTGGAACCTCAACTACTAGGCTGAGAAGTCTAGTGCTGAAGTTTGAGGTTTACAGGATAGATCCTAAGCACTTTGTATCTGAACATCTTAGGAAGATGTCCAGCATAATACGAGATTTGAAAGCTATTGGGAGTATCCTCACGAATAAATAGCAAGTGCAAGCTGTGATTAGGTTCATCCCAGGCTCGTGGGATGCCTTTAAACAGATCATGACACACAATGATCAGATTAAGAACTTTCATGACATCTCGCGTCATGTTGAACTAGAAGGTGAGCGCCGAGTGGTGACCCAAAGTACTACCCTTTTGACTCAAGATGGGTCCAAAACGGGTAACCAGTTCAAAGGAAAGGGTATGACCAAGTTTGAGAAAAGGGATGCAAAGCTTGCTCCTAATTCTAATAAGATTAAGGCCCACAAAGGTAAACGTGGCAAGAAAGACGAATCCAAGTCAATGTACTTTAACTATAAAAAGAAGGGACATTTCACTCATAATTGCATTGAGCTGAATAGAAAGGTAATCCCTAACCCTAAATTTGTCATTGTTTGTGTATGTTTGCACATACATGTTGCTCACACGTCCGACAATTGGATTGTAGACACATGAGCAACCAAGCATGTGACGCGAGATAAAAGGGGGTTTGAAAATTATCAACGTTTTCCAGCAAAGTCACACTGGGTGTACGTGGGTGAAGGAAGTTATACAGAAGCTTTGGGAGTTGGTTTGTATCGACTTCAGCTAAGGACTGGGTGTCAACTACTTCTGTATGATGTCTTACACGTCCTTGAATGCAATTTAATTTACTTTCAGTTATTGCACTTTTATACGAAGGATATTTCTTTTACTTAAGCCCGTCTATACTTGTGATCTATTTGGATCAAGTTGAAATTGGATATTGTTCAATAAAGAACGATTTTGTTTGCTTGGATTTCATTGATTCTTGTTCTTCTACTTTTTTAGTAACTGTTATTAAACATCTTAATTCGTAAACATGGCATGATAGACTAAGGCATATAGGGCAATATAGAATGACAAGGTTAGTTAGAGAACGCATTTTGGGGTCACTCACTAATGTCAATTTCCCTATATATGAGCCTTGTTTAGTTGGCAAAGCAGTTAGAAAGCCTTTTGGAAAGGTTGTTCGAGCTACTCAACCATTAGAGTTAATCCACTTTGACGTCTATGGACTAATAAGTGTGAAGGCCCATTATGACGCCTCTTATTTTCTGACTTTGATTGACAATTACACGCGATATGGTTATATGTACTTGATCGCTCATTGCTATGAAGATTTAGATTGTTTCAAATACTTCGTAGCTGAGGTTGAGAATAAAAAAAGGAAGACTGTAAAAGCTCTTCGCACTGATCGTGGACAAGTTTATTTGTCTGACCAATTCAAGGTTTTTTGTGAAAGTAAGGGGATACGCAGACAACTTTATGTTCCTTACTAGGGGTGGGCAAACGAGTCTAGGAACCGTAGTTCGGGGCGGGTAATCGTGGTTTGGGGCGGATACGGGCTGGGTCTAATATTTTAAAAGAAGAAATGGGATGGGGATGTTATATTTATTAGGCGGGCCGAGTTCAAATCTACACAAGCATAGGGCCCCGAGCTGGCCCGTTTCTAAAATGGAATGATTGGAACCTGGAAAATGTGTTGTGGGCTTACTACACAAGGCAATGGCCCATGTGGGCTTACTACTCGAATGCTCTAGAAACTTTGATCCCACTTCTATCTTTCCTCGATCGATTCCTAAATCCCATAACTCTCTCGCCTTGTCAACATTATTTAACGCAGAACCAATGATTCACCACCATCGTCACCTATCACTGCCATCGCGACCATCACCAACCGAACACCGTCGCAGGCACTATTAACTGTTAGTTTCACCCTAGGTCTCCTCTCTGTCTATTACTCAAGTCCTTGATCGATTATCTCTCGCGTGCGTCGTCTCCTCCACGGTTCTTCCACACATCGTCACTCTCCGTTAGTCATCTTTTCCACCACCTCGACATCAGCCTTGTTATTAGTTTGGGCCTTGGTGACCACCACGACGGCCCACCTCGATTGTCCTCCTTGAGTCCTCAACGACATCCCAGATTTAGAGAACTTTAGGGTTTTCTTTCTCCCTCTCACCCCTCGAATTGACTGCGTCGACATCACAGCAACCACCACACGAGTCATGAGGCTCCAAACTCAGCTGGTGACTGCTCAATCTAGTGCGACTCGGTCGATTTTGAGAGCGCTTAACTCGGTCAACGAAGAAGAAGAAGAAGAAAAAAAAATGACCTGTGGACCCAGCCCGAACCGGCTATTTTCAAATAGGTAGAGTTAGGTCTAGTTTCTATATTGAAATTGGTTGTACCCGCCTCGACAATACCCGTTTCTTTTAAACCCGGGTCTGGTCCGGTCCCTTCAAAATTGGGCAAGGGCGAGCCCGTGCTTAGCTCTATTTTTTACACGCCACAACAAAATGGTGTTGCTGAAAGGAGAAACAAAACTTTATTAGACATGGTCAGGCCTATGGTGGCGCATGCAAATCTCCCCATATCTTTTTAAGGTGATGCATTATTGACTGAGACGTATATACTTAATTGTGTGTCTTAAACCCATACGAACTTTGGAAATATGTAAAACCCAATGTGGGTAATTTGCGTCCTTGGCGTTGTGCTGGATTTGTTCATAATCAATCACATAAGTTTGGATAGTTGGGTCCTGGAGCAAATAAACATATCTTTATATGATATTATGAAATCTCGAAAGGTTATATGATGTATGGTGAACATCCAGATGGAAGGAGAACCGAGATTGATTCACGTGATGTGTGGAATTCATAGAGAATGATTTCCCAAAACTTGGCAATACTATCAAAAACCTTGATCTCCATGAGTTGGAGAAAGATGAAGAACTCGTAACATCTTCAAGCGAATGAGGGGAATTAATTTCCAATCCGATGGTCCCTGAATATTATGTAGGAGGACTTGATCCGAGTGAGACTACACAACCCAATGGGAGTAATGTATCCATAAACACTGAAGAGAATGCGCCCAATGATGGTAGCGTACCCTTTGAAATTCAAGGTCACACAATTTGAAGAAGCAAGAGAGACCACATTCCCAAACGTCATTTTGACGTTGATAGGGATGCCTACATTTGCATACCTTCAGAGGAAGATGAACATTCTTTTTACAAAGAAATGTTGTCTTCAATGGCCAAAGAAAAATGGACAACTACAATGGAGGAAAAGATGAGCTCCATGGACAAAAATATTGTTTGGGAGTTAGTTGACCTTCCGCCTAGGTGTAAAACCATTGGAAACAAGTGGGTTTTAAAAATCAAACGCAAGGCGGATGGTTCAATTAACAAATATATGGCACGCCTTGTGGTGAAATGATACACTCAGCAATTGGGTGTAGATTATGAAGAGACATTCTCCCATGTGGTGAGGTTTGCCTCTATTCGCCTCATTTTAGCTATTGTTGCCTAACTAGATTTGGAATTTTACCAAATTGATGTTAAGACAACATTTCTCAATGGAGAACTAGACGAGAAGATATACATGGATCAACCTCTAGGCTTCAAGGCCAAGGAACAAGAGCACAAAGTTTGCCGCCTAAAACGTTCCATATATGGCCTCAAGCAAGCATCCAGATAGTGGAACATTAGATTCCATAATTCAATCACTTCATTTGCTTTTGAGATGATTGAGGAAGACCACTATGTGCATCTTAAGAAATCTGAGAAAAATATTCTCATACTTTCTTTGTATGTTGAGGACATCTTAATAGCGAGAAATAACAAAACCTCCATAGAAACCATGAAAGCGTGGTTGTTATCCCATTTTGAGATGATAGATATGGGTGAAGCACATTATGTGCTTGGAGTTAAGATCACGAGAGATCGCTCAAGGAAACTTCTAAGTTTGTCTCAATAGACTTACATTAAGAAGGTACTTGAATAATTTAAGATGGAAAACTCTAAACCCATAGACACTCCTATGGAAAGAGGCGCGATATTGTCCTTAGAACAATGTCCAAAGACTAAGAAAGAGAAAGAACAAATGGAAAATGTCCCATATGCCTCTGCAGTAGGAAGTCTAATGTGCGCAATACTTTGCATGCGTCTGGACATTTACCACGTCGTGGGCATGGTAAGCCGTTATCAAATTCATCATGGGCAAGCTCATTGGCAAGTCGTCATGAGGATTATGAGATACATGCAAGGAACAAAAGATTTAGCCCTATTTTACCAAGGAAGGGATCTGAAGTTGAGAGGATATAGTGATGCAAATTGGGCAAGCGATAGAGATCAACGCAAGTCCACCTCAGGTTATGCTTTTGTCATTAGAGGTGGAATTGTTTCTTGGTGTAGTGAGAAGCAAACTTGTATTGCTCTATCCATAATGGAGTCAGAATATGTTGCCCTTGGATCAACTGTTCAAGAAGCTGTTTGGCTTAGGAGATTTCTACAACAGATAGGAGTTACGGCTTATGCTCAAGAAGTTGTACTTGTCTACTGTGATAGTACTTCCGCATTAGCACACACTAAAGATCCTAAATATCATGGCAAATCTAAGCACATAGATACACGATATCATTTCTTTAGGAACAAGGTTACCAAGGGTGAAGTAATGTTGAAACATATCTTGACCAGCAATATGCTCACTAATCCCATGACAGAAGAAACTTGTTTCTAACTCATGTAAATAATATGGGTTTATGTAGGGTTTGATGTGTTTTTCTTTGTATTTGACATTATTATTGAATAAAAAGGTATTAAAGTTTTTCATTTCATATTTATTTTTGAAATGATTGTTTACACATCTTTACGAGTGTCACCAAGCTAGAATCGGTTTTTCACAAGAACGATTGGCCCTGGTGCTGAGATAGCGAGTAGGATAAGACATTTGTGTCCTCAACGCATTGGGTTGTGAGACTAGACACGTGTATGTTGAACGTACCAATATGCACAAGGTAAACGTCGCCTTAGAGATGTCTAACATGAGACTTAACAGAACTCGACATGAGATTTGTTTCATGATGAAGCTCGTAAAGCCGGATATGAGTATCTAGGTGGGCGTCGAGAAGGCGACTAGGCTAGAATAATTAGGTTAGGCGTTTGTGCAGCGACTAGACTAAGATTCGTATGGTGTATATCCAATGGACATGTGACATACTCATTGAAATAGGGATACACCATAGTATACAAATCATATTGTATGTGCTATAACCGACTGATAATGGGAGTGATGAATTGATCCCTGCTTCAATCACTGTGTGAACCACAAGGAATCTATACGAGTCCGCCCTTATGCCCTTTGAACTAAATTCTATGTTAGAAAGATGAGGTTTAATGATCGCTACTTTAACACGTTTATCTAAGACGGTCAAGTTAGCTACTGTCCCAAAAGGCATGTCTAGGCAAGTAGATAAATCAAATTAGACCGACATGAGAGCTTAAGGAAGACATTTTGAAGAAAACACCATGTCATGTGATTCATTAGCTCCGCGGCTTCTTTTGATATTTGTTATCAAACATAAGACATGGATACATGATACTTGTGAGACGTGACATTGTATTTTATTTTCATAACAAGGGATGAAGAATGTCAAGTCTGGTGTGCGACGAACAGTTTGGGGCATAAAGCGATGAACTTTCGAGTGATGCACTGTTGTTAGTTTAGTGATAGCTTAATGCCAGTGCTCCTGGTTATGTACGTTCTTTCTCTCAAGATCGCGCGTCCTATTTCTTGTATAAGGAGATAGACTAGAATGGATTAAGTGTGTTGATTGAGACTATGCCACACCCTATGTGGGTGAGTGGGAGATGTAGGACTTATATTATGGGATAAATAAATATCAAAGGATATTCCACCTACATAAGGATATTAACCTCTTAATTATCTATGTGATAATTAGATGAAAATCAAGAGATATTCATATTAGAATATACTTAGGATTTTCATGGGACTTTCAGTCTTTGTACACTATTCCAACCACTATATAAGGACGCTTTAGAGAAGAGAGAAGACACAAGAAACACAAGCTTTCCACAGTTCAAATATTCTAGTTAGGTCTTTAGAGCTATCACTTTCGGCTCTATGTCTTGGGAGGTGAAAACCAAGTGGCAACTCAACATACCGTAGCCAACCCGATGACCTGCGAGGTTCCAGATGTGCACAGAGGGTCAAAGCGGTTGTTCGTGTTTGTAGGAGTGTGTTACGATTCAAGCTTCCGCATAAAACGTACACACGTCATTTCGAATTTATTTATAGTCTTCCAACATGGATGAATGTCCTTGCCCTTCCCTTGTGATAGTACTTTTGTTCCTTTTGATTATAAGTATTTTTCTTGGAAACATCTTACATTAGAATGTCATTATGAGAACTACTTGTAGCAACATTATACATAAGAGGAAGGAGGAATACCATTAATCCATAAATGCTTCTAAAGTATTTGTCATCACATCACAATTTTGGTTAGGCTCATGAGTCTATGCCTTGATTTGCAATATGTAAATTGTACTATGACATTTTGACCTCAAACTAACATGGAGTTGAAACCGTGTTAAATTATTGAATATGCTTATAAGTTGGATCCTAAATTAATCTCAATTTCCATTGAAATACTAACATTAGTGAAGAATAGCTAAGGTTGTGCTTCCAAGTATGTTAAGATGGCAAGAGATGGCCAAGTATTGCAACAAGGTGGCATAAGAAAATGTTCTATATAATACATACCAAAAGACTATACTAGTGTAAATATCATCACACAATCAGTGTCAATGACTCGTTGGTCTCTTATTCCATAATGACATCTTAGGCAGCTTAGCTTGTCCTCTTGTAGATGTTTGAAATAATAAGTAATGCTCATGCAACCGAAATCTATACTGAGAGTACGACTTCCCCAACTTCTTATTCACACATTCAAGAATCTTCAAATTAGATAGGTACACCTCAAATAGTATATAACATCAAAATAAAAATATATAAGTGAGTGGTTGAAATTATTACTACTAAATCCAAGTAAAATCAAACTCACTAGCAACGATGCCAACAATTTTTCCTTATCTTCAGCTGGGGCCTTCATCCATCTCTTGTAGTACACTGGTGCATCACTTCGAACTAGAATCCCTTTCTCAGAAGTAAAAAAAAGTTGACACACCCACATCAATTGGAACTTCCTGCTCAAATCAAAGATGACTAACATCTTCTTCATGTCATTGGCCTCAAAAATATCGTGGAGGCGTTTCCCAAATGACTTTTCACGTGTCATTCTTTATGTAGAAAAATCAAGGGTAAATTACATTTTACCCTTTTCAGGTTTGGGTGCAATGGCAATATACAACATCTTTAAAACATTTTAATCTCATACATTACTTATCATATAATTGCAATTTCATAGCAAGTGACCCTTTACCACAGTGGTGAAAGGTTGTTGAGTCATTGCAGGACAGTGTGGGTTCGAACTCCGTCAGCGGCTAATCTAACATAATTAATCGTTTGACAAAAAAAAATTGCAATTTCATACATCCATTAAATTTTCTGTTAATTAATTTGTTAAATGATGATGTGCACCATGTGTGACCCATAATTTTATGATGTGTCCGACTAATTGGTGCCATGTGGACTCAAATTAAAAAAATAAGGAAAAAAAAGCATTTAATCATGCTTCAACCAAATCAGAAGAAAATTCCTGTACCACCCATCACAATTCACAACAACTTCTTTCCCACACATTGCATCGGCTCATCTTCTCCTATCCATCGCAGCCATTTGTCGCTTCTTCCCCACAACCCGCAACAATCTCCATGCCCGACCTTTCTCCTTCACCCCACAACCCACTTCCAACCAATATGCTTCTTTGAAAATAGGAAAAGCAACACACATCAGATCTACTCAACTTAATACCCAGAATTTTGATAGATCAGGTCCGTCAACCTTAGAGGGCATTAAAGCCTTAATGGTCATTTTCATCCGTCACAAGGGTCATTACCCCACTATTATTTGTTGTGCGATTTTGATCAACAAGTGTTGCCAAATATCGAATTCCATTCAGAAACACCATTTGTATTGCACAATATATCAATCAAGAATCCTTATTTTCTTGTAGCGTTGGTTGTATGGAGGTTAAGTCAAGTGAATGATGGGTTCGTTATCACCTTATGTTAAGATTAAATTGAGCACGTCCTATATCTTCAAACTAGTAGGAAATACCACTTCCTTAATGGGCAGTAGAAAAGGTCACATTCAAAGGCATTATTCTCACGGATTCATTGTTTAAGCAATTTTTAATTCATTTTAAACAAGCAATATTACATACTTTGAACACATAAATTTAACTGCAAAGGTGAACTCTTATTGAAAGTGACTTGAACACATAACCTTAAGTCTTTTATTTTATTTATTTTTATTTTTTATGAAAAAGTAATCCATTAAAGAGAAAAGCCCCTAGGGTAACCAGTTTGAGTACAATCAAACAAATAGGTTTGTAAAGTAGCTAAAGGAAGAGATCTATCCCAAACATGCAAATTATTGATGGAATACCCAACATTAGTGACAACACCCGTAAAAATAAAAAAATAAAAAAAAAATAAATAAATAAAATAAAAAAAATTGGCCTTCCTGAAAACATCCTTCCAACTATAACCTCAAAAGAACTGGCCATCTTCTGGATGTCCTCCAAAATCGTCTCAGTCTCCATGACATATGATAAGTGCCTCAGATGGAATCAATTACAAGTTTGGAGACTCCTTGAACATTGATTCTTTTGAAACTCCTAATTTTTGCCATCCATAATCCATCATGAAGAGCCAGATCTCCAGCAACAAATTTAGTGTTATGTCCAATTCTACGAGCCCCAGCTAAGATAGGATTCCTATTCTCATTTCTAATGATGAAACCTGCCGCCGAACCTTGGTTGATAAGAGAACCATACAAGTTTAATTTAACAAAGCCAGAATCAAGGGGGACCATTTGATGGATTTGTCATTCATTCTACTAGAAATTGAAATCTTTTGATTTGCTTTTAAATACTCCTTGCCAATATTTAGGGCAACAACAACCTTTCTTAGGGTCTGCTTTTTTATTATGAAAAACAGTTAAGTTTCTCTCTTTCCAAATTTGCTAGCAGATGAGCAAAGCGACGCTTAAGTTGTTTAGATTTTCATCCATCTTATAGTTAAGAGACTCAAGCCAATCATTAAATTGTATGGAACGATTTATCTTTATAGTATTAATAATTTTTGGACTGCTCCAAACCTGGTTAGCAAAGGTGCAATTCATAAAAAGAATACTTATACTTTCATTCTCAGAGTTCCAAAGAGGGCAACTGGTTGGAATGTTATTAATATGTCTAGATACATGAGCTCGAGTATGAAGTTTTCCCATGATAAGCTACAAACTAAATAATTTAACCTTATGAGGTATAATAAGCCTCGACATTCTCTTCAGGAGATCAATAGAAGGATAACCATTATTTGCACCGTTTTGGATCCAGGTTGTGGATTTAACCGAGAAATTGCCATTTGCATTAGGCCCCCAACAAATAGAATCATGTTGAGGAGCTAGAAGCAAAGGAATGCTACAAATTTTATTAACAATATCTGTATCTACAACAGAAGAAAGCAAATCTCGATCCCAATTGCAATTATTAATGAAGTGATTGACTTTCAGATTCTAATTGATACTACTTAATTGATCATTGCTCAAGGGGTTAGATATAGGGAAAGAAAAAACCCAATTATGGGCCCAGAAAAGAATGCTTTTTCCATTTCCCACCACCCATCTTAACCCCATCTTAACGAGAAATTTTTCCAGGAGCCGGGTACATAGGACAACTGGAATTCCCTCCTATAAATATTTGACACCTAGGATATCTTCTTAAACTACTCAATCTTTAAATCTCATTGTCCATAATATAATTAAAATTAAATTAAAAAAAAATCAATAAAGAAAGCAGGCAAGTTACTCAAATTACCCTTCAAAATCTGGAACCCTCCGCCCCACCCCCACCATTCCTCTCGTCCCTTACCTATATGTTACCATTTCTTTCATTTCTTTCTCCTTTCTTTCTCCTTTTTTTCTTTCTCCTCCTCTCTTACGCTGAGAAAAATATAGGAAGGCCAACCACTTCACCATCAGTTAGATTGGCATTGGACACACCAGATTTGAGGTTGAGTTGCCGCCGAACCTCCATCGACTTCCATGTCGAATTAAGAGTGGAGAAATGGAAGGAAAATGAGAAAGAAAATAGGAAGACAAAGAAGAGATAGGGTGCCCCGATAAATTAGCCAATTGGCGATGGGGGTGGGTAGTTGCTGCTTTTTGGTGATTTTTTGGCGTGGACAAGATGGTGAATTGTTCACTGTGATAGGGGTAATTCAGAAATTGTGTTGATAAAAAATTTTAATTTGCATTTTTTAATTTTAAAAAATAAAAGAGACAGGTGGCAACTTTTGATTAGTTGGGAACTCCAACTCAACTATCATGCCCGGCTCCTGGAAAAATTTCTCCATCTCAACAACATGCCTTGCATTTAAGAAGCCTTTCCAAGCACAAGAGTGATTTTGCCTAACTTTTGTTTCCAAGAAACTCTCATGTCTTAAGTACTTATTTCTAATAATTTGAACCCATCAATTTTGATCATCAGTAATGATTTTCCAGCCCAACTGGGCCAAGCAAGCATTGTTAAAATGAACACTCTTTCTAATACCCAGGCCACCACTCTCTTTTGAAGAGCAAACTTTATCCCAAGCAATTGGGAATAATTTAAACATAACCTTAAGTGCAAGGAAGCTCTCTCATAGACAATAGTTTTGAACACAGAACCTTAAATGCAAGATG
Source organism: Cydonia oblonga (assembly GCA_015708375.1). NCBI lineage: Eukaryota > Viridiplantae > Streptophyta > Magnoliopsida > Rosales > Rosaceae > Cydonia > Cydonia oblonga. The sequence goes on along the minus strand of JADOBS010302910.1, from coordinate 767 downwards.
AATTCTCTTTTTATTACTTGAACTATAAATATCTTTTTACATTTTTAAATTTGAAAGAGATGGAATTGCTTCTACTTTTCATATGTAACTAATCAAACGAGAGCAATAACTCTGTTTAACTTTTTATACATAAAACTGGTACAATCTGTAATGCAGGTGAATTGTGTGTTAGGTACCAATGTGAGAATAAGCAATATATCATTGTTTTTTATTTTCGGTCAATAGCAATATATCTATGTTTATTGATGCAATCAAATTTGTCTTTTATTGGATAAATTTTTTGTCCCAAAAGAAAATCATTCAACTCTTACTATACGTCTCTCTCTCTCTCTCTCTCTCTCTCTCTATATATATATATATATATAAACCACTTTCATTTCTCTCTAATACTTCTTAATAAGCTCTCCTCTCTTCTCCTCCTTTTTCCTTCAGACACACATAACAAAAATGGTGAAGTTCTCAAAGGAGCTTGAAGCTCAGCTTATACCAGAATGGAAGGATGCTTTCGTCAACTACTGGCTACTCAAGAAACAAGTTAAGAAGATCAAGCTTTCAAGAGTCCCCAAACAACCCTCAGACGCAGCCGGAGATTTCGGTGTCTCCATTTTCGATCCAGTTCGCTTTGTCACCAAAAGAATTAGTGACATGTTGTTCAATTTCAATAACAAAACGGAGATAATTCAGGTAATCAATTAATGCACACGAATAGAACATGTCAATAGTTATATATCTACAGTTTTTTTTTTTTTTTTTTTTTTTTTTGTGGT
>JADOBS010302909.1:0-15806 GCA_015708375.1 Cydonia oblonga | reverse complement strand
GGGGCTAGTATTTTTTTTTTTTTTTTTTTTTTGGGAAAAAACGATATTATCTACATTAAAGGAAGGGAGTTAGCTCAATCTTACAATGTGATTCAAATTCGTTTTTGTCGAGAATCGAAGCTAATACATCTCACTTACAAGTGAACTTGAATATCACTAGATTGTAGTATTAAGTGAGGCTATTAGCATTTAAACCCTAATCAAATGCACAAGTTCAAAACCATGCAGTATTTAAACCCTAACGGAAGGGTGATAAGATCAAGAAACACATATCTCCCTCTCCGCAACATGAGAAGAATGGTTCAAGGTAGCAATCCTCTCTTGTTCATCTGAACAAACTCATGGCAGTTATATGTATGAACTAGGTTAACGATATTTGTTCTACTTAAATTTACGATCCTCGATTCTAACCTAGTATTTCTTCTCACATTTGTTTTAAGCAGTGTCCTAGTTGAATGCGATTCATTTAGTTTCGTGATCTTTTGACTTCCGAGTTTTGGTTGCATGCATCTTGTAGGTTTGGAGTACTGAGCTCGAATCCATTTGTGTTTCCATTTGCGATTCACCTCGAATTTCATATCATGCAAGGTTGTGCTGATAAGTAAATTCACTGGACCCTCCAAGTTCAAAGTGGAGATCTACTCTTCGGAGACTGGTACATAGGACTGAGTCACATGTATCTTGCCCACAACGCGTTAGCTACACTCATATGACTAAGCAAGGCGTTTCTTATAATGGAATGTGGTATTGGTTGGCTTCTGGTGGCTTTCTTATTGGGTTGGATATGTTCAACATCGACATGACTGCAAGTGCTACTAGTAGAAGTGTGAATGTTATTGATCAAAAGCATTGTCGTTTTGTTGAATTGGGTGACTATTATGACAATGACTTTGAAAGAACTAAGTGCCTATGTGTGTGCCAAGGGCGTCTTCGAATGTGCAGTTTGCTTGCCCACAAGGAGGCAGGGCAGGTTTTGGTTGTTTGGGAGTTGAAAGAAGAAGAAGATAATGGCAAATGGTGTTCGGTACACAAGATTTTGTTCGACCAAATGGATTTGGCCATATCTCTAGACAGCCTTCAGTGGAGGAATCGAATTACACCAGTAGCTGTCCACCCAAATAATGAGGATGTCCTGTGTATAGATTTGAACATAAATCTTGTCATGTGCAAAACTCGTACAAGAGAGTTAAAGGTAGTTAGGAAGAACAGCAGTGCACAAGCCTTCCACGTTTTTCTCCCATGGCTGCCAACAACCATACCTAAACTAGAGGACCACAGTCTAACCAGAAAGAAAAGTAAATTAAAGAAGAAAAACAAAGTAGAGAGTAGTACACCTTCCGGGGTAGATTAATTGGGGACGCCGGTCGGACTTCTCTGCCGTTATGAAATGTCCAGTCTAGTACTTTTTCCTAAAATTTGAGTGATTTGTTTATCTTCAGAGGTAAGAATGAGTTTCCACGTTCCAAATGCACAATAATATTTGATGTTTCTGTTTTTTTCTTCTTCTTTTTTTCCTTCTTTTCTAAAAAGAGTAATCGTTACTTTATGTTTCTTTTTTTTTCTTTTCTCTTTTTTCCTTCTTTTCTGAAAAGAGTAATCATTACTTTGTGAGACTAAACTCTTATGTGGTGCCCGTATGGATTTGCAATTCACGTAATAGCACTGTTGAGTTTTCTTTTTACACAAATGAGTTCTTCATTTTCATTTTTTTTTTGTTTATTAGTGAATTTATTTGTTCTTCAGATTTTAGTGACTAGGAGGTTTTTTTTTTTTTTGAACAAGCGATATTATCTACACAAAAGGAAAGGAGATGAGCTTAGCCTCACAATGGGCTAGTAATAATTTGGTTCAAATTCGCATTTGGCGAGAATCGAACCTAAGACCTCTCTCACTTACAAATGAAGAGAAATACCACTAGACCGTAGTACTTGGTGACTTGATTGTTAGTATTAATATTAGCAGTGGCTGGAGATCATATACCAAAGAAAATACCTTTCAATAAAATAGGTAAATTATTCGACTTTCTCCGAAGAGAGTTTAGAGAGATGGTTCCGCATTCTGTCTAGACTCTCTCCCCCACCACTTGGTTTGCTTTAATCTTGGTATTTTCAGCTGCCCCTTGGAGCACCTCCACGATGCTAAATAGCCAGATGGACAGGCTTCCCCACCAACCCAATGGCCCGAGCTGCATGTTCCAGCCCACAAGGGCGTGTGGATGAAAGAGGGCCCGAGCGAGAGGCCTGTGGGGAGTCGCTGGCCCAAGAGCCCAAAGTGGGTATGATGCAAGGCTGACGTCAGGGCGACATCAGCCACGTTTTCTCTCTTTTTTGCGTCAGACGTGTGTGCTTCAAGCGCACGTGGGTACGAATTGTCCAACACGGTTTCAGACGTGGGGCCCGCTGCACTTTTTTGAAATGTTACCGTTGGGGAGGCCACGTGGCTTCCCCACATCCGTTGGATTTCAACGGCAACATTTTATGGACCGTTGGATTTCCAAGGGTAAAAAAAATTAAAACCTTATTTAATTTCAGCCGTTGGATCTGAGATTAACAGTCCATGTTATTCGGCTTTATAAATTAAAAAAAAACAGTTTAAAATTCTGAAATCTTACCATTGTGCCACGTGGCATAATCTGGAGTGTTGGAATTCAATTTTTTTTAATCCAACGACAGAGATTAATCATGTGAATAAAAAAATTTAAAAAAATGTAAAAAATTAATAAAAATCCTTTTTTTTGAAAAATTAAAAGAAAAATTGATTTTACTTTTCTATAAATACCTTCTCATTATCTTCTACCTTACACCACAATTTCATATTTTGTCAACTAGTTTCAACCACCTTCCTAGCTTTCTCTCAAAGTTTCAATCCAAATTTTTTTTTCCAATCAAATGACTAATGATGCAGGTACGAAGTGGATGCTTATTGAAGATGATATGTTGTGTACTAGCTGGGTTGAAGTTACTCATGATCCGATTACAGGTAATGAGATGCAGTTGCGAGAAATGTGGAGTCTTATTCATGTCAATTATCTTAAGAAAATTGGTGGGAAAAGAACCAAAGAATCGATGTCCAATCGTTGGAGAATACTCAGCCAATCGTTTAGTATGTGGAGAGATGCCTTGGCACAAGCTAGTAGTAATCTTCGAAGTGGGGAAAGTTTAGCGGATCAAGTAACAATATATTATTTATTTGTTTGCACTATACCCAAATTTACATTACCTACTTTGATTATAATTATTTCTTCTCCCGCATTGTGTAGACACTTCAAGCACAAGCTTGGTATAATGTCAAAACGAAAAGCAAAAACAAATCATTCAACTGGTGGGAATGTTGGAATATTGTCAAAGATTGTCCTAAATTTAGAGTTGTGCCTGTCAGTCCAGAATTTTTCATGAACAGCACCCATCTACACTCTACGCCCGATCGTGCCTTGCATGCTCATGAAGATGACGCATAAGAAGTGCCCGAAACGCCCCCCCTGAACAAGCGTCGAGGTCGACCCGTTATCCAATTAGGCCTTAAGGTAAGAAGGCTTCAAAGAGAAAAGAGAGTGCTTCCAATAATGATTATGCAAAGTATATGGAAGAACTTGCTCGCCAAGGTGAATTGACTTTGGTGCGGGAAATGGCTAAATTTGAGGCTGATAAGGCTAGAGAGGACGCAAAAATTGCAGCTGTTGAGAGAGAATTTCAAGTTAATGAGAGAGAAAGAGAGCTACTTAGGTAAGAAAGGGAAGAGATTAGAGAAGAAAGAAGGGTTCAACGAGATCGTGACATTATGAACACGCCTTTAGAATGGAAGTCTCCGAATTCTAAATATTTTTGAAATTCAGAGAAAGCGAACTTGGTGCGAAGGAGGCGTGCAAGAGAAGCGAGAGCAAGATGAGATTGTCCTAGCACCACAAGAGAAGATGATCCTATCACCACAAATTGGTTAGGTGATGATTTTCCATTCACGAGCCCATAATTTTCCAATCACTTTGTTTGTAATCGGAGCCCATAATTTTCCAATTACTTTGAATTGTAATTTCTTATTTATTGAATATAGTACTTTTTTTAAACTAAGAGTATATTTATTTTAATTTGGTAATTTATTTAAACTAAGACAATCTTTATTCAAAGACATAAACACACCAAATAAAATTACATAAACATACGAAATAATAAAAAAATACACTAAATGAACTTAAAATACACACCAAATAAAATTAAATAAACACACTAAATGAACTGAAGTATCTTGAGCTTGTTTCAATTCCCACTGGTGCTCTATCAAGTTAATTTGTGCATATATGGCTCCTGAAGTGCAGTATATTGTTGAATGAACCTTTCATTGTAACGTTCATCCCTTTCTAATGGTTTTTGTTGCAAGGTTTCTTCGGTGGCGTTATGAGCACAATATATTTGTGTTTTGAAATTGTTCATCGTGTCTGACTCATATTCATCAATGGCATCATAATCGTACTCATCTTCCACAATCATGTTGTGAAGAATGATGTATGTCATCATGATGGATCGAAACGACTCTAAATCAAACATTCTGGCAACACCCCTAACAATCGCCCAGCAAGCTTGGAGGATACCAAAACAACACTTCACATCCTTCTTGCATAGGGGTGGGCGTGGTTCGGTTTGATGCGGTTTTGAGATAAACCAAAACCAAAGCCACAAGTTTTTGCGGTTTGGTTCGGTGCAATTTTGAGGCTAAAACCGAAATGAAACCAAACCATTTGGTTCGGTTCGGTTTGGTTTTAAACAGTTTTGGTTTGGTTTCATTATTTGAAAAAGCTATTATGGTTACCTAGTTGTATCTCATTTCATCCAATTCAATAAAAAAAGTTTTGGTGTTTGAAAAAGCTATTATGGTTATCTAATGCATTATGACATTACGAAAAATAGATTGTTCATCCAATTCAATAAAAAAGTTTTTATCACATCCCGGCCCAGGCCCCTACTACATCCCGAGCTCGACTTTACCGTATCACGATATTATCCGCTTTGGGCCTCGACCACGCCCTCACGGTTTTGTTTTTGGGAATTCATGGGAGCAGAACTTCTCAGTAGGTCACCCATCCTGGGAATGCTCTGGCCCATTCTCGCTTAACTTCGAAGTTTCTATGGAAGTTGAAGCTAGTGAGCTCCCAAAAGGCCTCGTGCTAATTGGAGGTGGGAATGTACATATAAGGCTTAGAGGATCCACTCCCATGGGCGATGTGGGATCTCATAGTTTTGGTGTTTCAACTTACTTTACATCATTCAAGTTTCAAACCTTTGCATTTCCCTTTCCTTTTGCACACTTACTAGCCGAAGGTTTAGGAGGTCTTTGAACTTGTGAACGGGCTTGAGAATCCGATAGTTGGGAAGACCTTGCACGTTGTAAATTTAAAACCAATGGATGGGAAACCATTGATCCTTGTGAGCTAGAACCTTTTTATTAGCTTGGAGGGGGCAGATTCAATTCATGTAGGTGTGTGCATACTGGGCGGAAACCTATCTAGTATCTACCCATTATTCACATTTTATAAGTAAATTTAACTAAAACAAGTTATAAATCATAGTTCTTACCATATTATAGCACTCTGAACTCTAGAGGCTAAGAGCTGGAATGAAGGTGAGACCGAGAGAGAAAGAGTCTAGAGAGTGTAGACCAAGAGAGAGTTAGAAACTTAGATGAATAAAGTTGAGCAGTACAGACCAGAAAGAAAAGATAGAGATTATGTGGAAATATTATGATGTGGTTGAGTTCATACTAAATGTATGGACTTAACAAAATACCCAATCAGAATTTAACATTTAATAAAGTTACGCGGTTTCGGTTTCAATGCAGTTTTCAAAAGCCAAAACCGAAACCAAATTGTTTCCTACGTTGCGGTTCAGTTTCAAAACTGAAACCGTTTCAAAACCACAAAACCAAATCATTCAATGCGGTTTGATTTGGTTCGTGTTTCGGTTTCGATTTTCGGTTCCAAGTGCCCACCCCTATTCCTGCACCCTTCTTGACAGCTTGCAAAGTGTTTTTCCTTTGCACTTCGCGGACGTGGCACTGTTTTGACAAACAATGACCACCTTGGGTAAATGCCGTCTACTAGGTAGTATGGCCCGTAGTACTTATGTTCGTTGACCGAATACGTGACTCTTGGTGCTTTTCCTTGCATGACATCGTTGAACATTGGGGATTTGGTAAAGACATTGAGGTCATTTTGAGCTCCCAGGACCTCAAAAAAGGTGTGTCAAATCCATGTATCAAAAGATGTCACCGCCTCAAAAAATGATACCTTTTGCTCATTTTATGTCCCCATAAGCACCTTGCCATGCATTTGGACAGTTTTTCCAAGTCCAGTGCATACAATTGATGCTTTCAATCATCCTAGGAAAACCTCGCATCTCGGCCATCTTCAGAAGCCTTTGCAAGTCCATCTCAGTAGGTCTCCAAAGGTACTCTGCAGTGTAGATAGATTCAATTGCTCTGCAAAACCTCATCAGAGACTCAAGAATGGTTGATTTCCCCATCCTCGCTATCTCATCCACTTGGTCTGCAAATGCTCCATATGCAAGCATCCGCAAAGCAGCAGTAATTTTTTGATCATGAAGGAGACCCATAACACCAAAAGCATCATTATTTTGCGCAAAGTAAGAATCATGGTTGCAAAACAACAATCATGATTTTGTTGAACAAATGTTGTTCCATTCTAAAACGACGTCTAAAGTACGTATCAGGGAATGCATTGTTAAAGACAAAATAATCGTCCAAAAGATATGTACCTCGTCATTGCCTGCTTCTATCAAGGTTTGTGGAACGGATGGGCCTGCAAATCTGAGCCACAACTTAGATGACTCGATGGGAATAATTATCTTTCCAGATAATGACACATGGCGTAATGAGAACGATTAAAAATCATATCCGAAATCACAAATAAAATTATTTTGTATTATCTTATAAATAAAAAAATACTAATATTTTATTTCCTATTGCCAGGGCTATTCAGTGTAGGGGTGGAGATGCAAATGACAGTTACTGTTCATTAAGGGCAGTTACTATTCACTGGGTGGATTGAATAGTGAATAGCCCTAGGGGGCCTTTGCAACGGTGGAGTTGCTCTTAGGGGCAGCCCTTTTTTATCTTTTTGTGGCGGCTTTTTCGCCCTCAGTAGTGGCTTCTCTGCCTTGTATGGCACCCGTGCTAAATTTGGGTCATAGAATTCTTCAATATATTCTTCTCCCTTAAGAGGAAAGATATATAATACAACTTTCCTTACCAAGCAACGATACGTTATAAAGTTTACCTTAATTACAAGGAAACAATCAAGAAGCAAATCCCGCTACTTAGACTCCATTATGCTAAGAATGTCAACTCACGCCAACATTCCCTCTCAAATTGGTGCATAGATGTCACTAATACCCAACTTAGCAAGTGAGTTGTAGAACGCTTGACTAGAAAATGTCATTGTCAATATATCCGCCAACTGATCTTTTGATTTTACGAACGAAAATTGAATTATTTACATTTAATTTTTTCTTAATGAAATGTCTATCAACTTCAACATGTTTAATACTATCATGTGGAATCGGATTATGAGAAATATCAATGACAGCCTTATCATCACAAAACAAGTTTTTATCACATACGTGAGTGAATGAATACCCAAGTTCTATAAGCAACCCCCAAAGCCACAATGTACTCACACAATCCTCTCGCCATACTTTCGTATTGTGCTTCTACACTTATCATGCTTTAAGATGTATTTTTAAAAAGCGTAACACTATGAAACTTACATGTAATGAACAGCTTAATAATTGTCATACAAACTAGACAGTTAGTTCTGCATAGTCAATATTTGATTTTTTTCAACATGAAGACGGGGTGCGTGGTGTGATAAATCGAGACCCGTTAACATATAGAATGAATGACTCACTCTTACAGAGTAGGACTAACAGGCACTCCACGGAATACCGTCTTAGTATTTTTGATCAATAATACAATGTCATGTCTATTTAACTGCATGACTTTCTGGTAATCAGTTTGGGCCGTCACAGTGTTGAACCTAGTATGGTTAAGTCCTCGTACCACCAATGGGCCTGTTCATGAAGCCCAAGAGGAACTTGAGGTAATGTGGTCCAAACCTTCCAATAACGCTTTAGGAGTTCGGATGAAACGCAGTCTTAGTAGCATTATCCGACAACGGCGGAGTTTTGGCGGCATCCCCCAAAAACCGCCGAGAGCAATGGCGTTAGAGCGAGCAATTCCGGCAGCAACAAGCACAACCTTCCTCGCCAACCCCAAAGTTCCCGCCTTTTTCCCAACCACCAACCACTTGGCCTTCGCACGGCGCCGGTTCAATCTCAAATTCTCGATGGAGTACAGTAGAGACCAGTACAACGGCAGCGGGAGCAGCATTCAGGTGCCGATAGCGTTCCCTAGACCGGCGGAGGTCCAGTGGAAAAAGGAGCTGTGCAATATGGTGCACCTCATCGGCGTCGTCGGTCTTCCCGTCGAAATTAAGCACCTCCCCTCCGGAAAGGTCCTCGCTTGGACCCGCCTCGCCGTCAAGAAGTCCGCCACCGATACCTCTTGGTAATAATTCTTTATCGATTTTCGGGGTTTTCGGGTTTGTTCATATTTTGCAGTTGATGGCATCCATTCAAAATTTAGATTTTTGATGACTGATGCTCAGTTGTTTTGCTCTGGTGCTTCCAATTAGTATGGTTTTGCTCTGATTCAATCATATTTTTTCAGTTAGAGAGAATGTGAAACGTTAAACTCAAATGGGAATTTGACATTAAAATTTCTTTGAATGTCTCGCAATGCATAGTTTTTGAGCAAATAATATATGCAAAAACAGAACCGGTTACAAACTTTTTAATAAAAAATAGAACTCGGTAGACACTAAACAGACAATAAATCGTATATAAAGCCTATTGTTTGTTAAGTTTGTAACCGGTTCTCATTGCTCATATTTTCCAAGTTTTTCAGTTAATATAACCTCAGCAAAACTGTGAATGCTGCTGTGAGTATAAGGAGTGTGGGAGGCAATTAATAATGAAAATTGGGTTTCCTTTTCTTTCAGGATTAATCTGACATTTTGGGATGAGCTTGCACAGGTTGCTTTTCAGCATGTAGAGAAAGGCCAACAAATATATGTATCGGGCGTCTGATATCAGATTCCGTTGAAACCGATGAAGGGAAGCAGCAGACCTATTATAAGGTTTTTTTGGCTTCTGGTCTTTCTAGTTGTAGTGAGATTCTGCTGTTTGTTTGTTTAGAAAATGAATTTGATCTGATGCAGGTAGTTGTTCAGCAACTGAATTTTGTTGAAAAGGGCTTTTCATCGCCGGCCTTGAAAGATCACGACTCTGATTCCTTTACAGCGGGCAAGTCATATCTTCAGTAACATGAGTCTAGATAAGAGCAGAAATACCATTTGTTCTTATTATTTTTATTCTTTTCTTACAGGCAGAAATCTTGGCAACAATGCCACAAAGAACATAACGGAAACCACACAAGAATTATGGCAAGCCTTCTTTGCTAATCCAGTTGACTGGTGGGATAATAGGAAGACCAAGGTACTTTATTTGATCACTGTATAAGTCGACAGTATGCATTCCTTCACTCTTGAGCACAGGTTTGTATCCACTGCAAGGCGGCCCTGATTAATAGTTCCAATTGAAAGGAGTCATAAAAAATACTTTCATATGTTTACTTTTACTTACATGTAACAACGGTTTTCGTTGTTTGTTTTTATGGGCTTTTCATTTGTTTGGTCGATAAGTGTGAACTTCAATAGGGAACAAGGAGCCAATGATCAAACATTACAAAAGCTTAAAAATATAGAAGTGATTCCTCTTATGCTTGTGTAGGCCCTAGAAAATAACCCTGATCTGAGGATTATAGACTATCTGAACTTTTGGGGTCCTGTACAAGTGCACCGGTTGCACCTTTCCATGGCCGCCCCTGTGCGTGCACAAATGCAAAAACATTGTTGGTGCTGCAAGGACGAGAAGAAAGTGTTTTTAACTGAGTTGACCCGATGTGGAATGCATGAAGATTTTTCCCACCTAAATATCAAAATTCCAGTGCTTAAAAAAATGGTATTATACTAGAAAACTATAATGGATGAGCTGGGATATGTTATACACTGTTTCTAGACATGTCGATAATAAATGTTGAAATAGAAATGGTTGGGAATGGAATACATATTTACTTTTGTTGGACAAGTGCTCGGTTAATGCCATATGCGCACATGTAAACTTTTAATTTCATGTCATCTGCTGTTTCTTCAGATTTCTGATAAGAATATGCGAAAAAAAAACTCACTCTTGTTTACTCGGTTTTGTTTTATGATTTTCAGAGGAACCCAAAATATCCGGATTTTAAGCATAAAGATACTGGAGAAGCCTTGTGGATTGAAGGCCGGAACAATCCGCCATGGGTGAAGTCCCAACTTGCTATACTGGATACAAGAATGGGGACCATTAATGACCAAGAACATAACCTGCATAAAGATATATTTGCCGGTGATAGTTTTTCGCCTTTCTAACTGCTTGTGGTGCTAGCTGTAGGAAACCAGTCTTTGAGGCGTAATTTATGTATAGTCACTATCAATTTTTGGTGGAAATACTGAACAAATGGGCTTTGTTTCTATATTTTGTAATCTTGATTTGCAATTTATATGATATGCTGGTGATCTTGCTTTTCATCCTTCTAGAACTTGGCAATGACTTTACAGTTTAGAATTTTGGCCTCGGATATCATACCAGTTTAATTACAGTAACACCAGAAAGCAATCGATGGAACGATAACTATTGAAGAACTGTACAGTATAGCTCAAAAAAGTAGTGAAAATTGCCACTAACGAAAGGTACGAAAAGATGAATGGAGAAACAGCTACATGTATTTGGATCTACACAAAACTGCCGTATATTAGACTTTGTGTAATCTTATCGTTATATATATATATATATATATAACCTAATATTATTAGGACAAATGGAACATGTCATCCTCTCTGTACAATTTGGATCTCAGCTAATAAGTTTCTTGTCCCGGGACGTTGTTCTTTAAGCAAATATCGATTTCGAAAACAAAAGAAAAAAGGAAAATGTAACGTCTGAGCTACATGTATATCTGTGTCTTTTCCTGTAGTTTTAAGGAGTTTTAAGTGCCTCCTTAATGTATATATTCATCCCTCTTTCAGCATGCCTTCAGAAACAAGTAGTCAATCCTCTGGCTTCCGATCCCTTTATAATTCTCAGCCTATTGCAGGAAGAAACAAACATACTGCAACCACAACAAAAAAGAGTCATTAGATATGATTTTTTTCAGAGATCGAACGGATCATATGAATTCTAAAGGAAACTGCAAAGATAGGGTTTTAATCGAAAAATATGAACTTACTTCCATGGGACATCTCCAACAAGCATCCAGTCACCATCTTTGTCTTCATAAGTCGGAGCAAAATCCGATCCATTAATATTGGCTAGATTGAACATCTTCTCTAAGGCCTTGATGAGTTCCGGGTAGCTATTGTAAATCTTGAGATCAATCTTTCTCAGATAAGGAGCTCCATCGACGCTTACTTTCACGTACACATCGGATTTTTGCAGTTGCAAACTGTTTTTCCTGTAAGATCTGATTGGAGGCCACCCTACTACTTGTGTCCTGCACACATTTCAATCATTAATTTGCAACATAATCACTTAACTAAAACTTCTTAATCTAATATTAACATGAAACTCATAGTCCATATATGAACGTTGCTTACTTGGTGGGAGGGGCATCTATGTGATCAGAATTTGTACTGCACTCCTCAGCTGTTGAATCCGGCGAGGCCCTCTTGTTATTCTTTGTCATAGGAGGAGATGCTGCTGCTTTTTTGTTCTCAGGCTCCTCAGAGCTTCCAGGCAACCCTAATCTTAGCTCAGTTGCCTTGAAATTTAGCTGGTCTTCCATCTTAATCACTTTGCTAACAAAAACCCTAATGGTTTTGCAGATTGCAGACTAATTTGCAGAAGGAGAATAATTAAAGAGAAACGTGTTTAGGGTTTGTTGTGAGAGATTTTGATTGCTTCAGTCAGGTGGAGTTGAAGTTTGATTTGATTTCCTTGAGGAGAAGATGTGATGGCACTCAAACTTTTATAGGATGTATTGTGTGAATATTGTGAGAGGGACAATATACAGTTAGGTGATTTTCATATTTCATGGTGCATGGCAGCATGAGATTCACTCATTATTTCATGGATGGTAAGATCACATGCTGTCCCCCACGCGTTAGTTCAATGACCAACCACAGGTGGACAGTTGGACATACCGGAATTTCAAAGCGGGGACTACGCACTCCACCCATCGATTACTTGATTAGCAATGTTGGGAGAACCACTTTGCATATCACATTTCACATTGTAGACTGCATCTCTAATAAACTTGAAATTTGAAGTTTCTTAAAACCCATTATTTCCTCTCCTCTCACTTTTTTGGTCATTGGATTAATCGTATAGTTCAAATGAGAATCAAAGAACAAAAATAAAAGATGCAAAAAAGAAAAAAAAACGAAAGTATGAAAATCACTACTTAATTAAAAACTGATGTAGAGATGTGTTTCACAGTATGATTCATAAATAGTGATACAAAGTAGTCTTACTCTTAAGAATTATATTTCAAACCGGTGTTTGGAACACTTGTCCACGCATACGTAAGTATGTGAGCATAAATTATTAATGCATTTGAGACCTAGAACACGTCAACCGTTAAATATTTTTCTTTACACATAAACGATTGCCCTCAACATATTTCTTCAATTTTATTAGAAATTAGATATGCAAAATCATTTTGTTTTTAATTGATTGGATGTGGGTGGTATGAGTGATTTCTTGATTTAGGTTAGACAAGTGAAGATATGGATGCTACTCACATCAGGAACACCGTGCAATATGGTGCCCGATTGGAAGGGGACAAAGGAGGGACAACCATAGCCGATGCTACTGAAGACCGTGGACTGATAATGGACGGCTGTGATCGGCAGTTAAGGTAGGCTTTGGGACTGTTCAAACAGCACCATTGATCAGGAGGATGGAACGGAAAATACAGGCCCATGTGACTGCATACGGTCCCATGTGGCTGTTGTGGATTGGGTAGGCACGGCCATGTGGGCAGAGATAAGTGGGACCGGAGATTTAATTGGCCTGTGCTTACATGACATGTGGGATTCCATGTGGTATGGTCAGCTGACCTTTCCCGCTCTCTTTTGCCTCACCCTAACCCTAATCCATCGTATTTCTGGTGTTGACCGTTGACTGGCTTAAACAATACATTATAAAAACATCATTTTTATTTTAATTCACAATATAATACAATATTAACACATAGTTAAATTTTCTAACGAAATATGTATCATTACGTTTATTTGAACGATATGTTAAATAATCTAATTTAAAATACAAAAAAATTGAATCTTGATAGAAAATAACACATTATTTCAAACAATTTGACTATGTTCAAATCCATATCATATTTCAAGAACAAAACAAAAGCATATTTTATCCAAAAAAAATTATATAACATCTATGCCTTTAGGAAGTAAATGAGATGTGATGCCAATATGCATGCATGTGCGTGAGTTTTGAACTCTTTTCCAATATGCATGCATGTGCGTGAGTTTTGAACTCTTTTCTAATCATCCAATTTGAGCCTTTTAAGAAGATGGAAATATGATATACAAGGTGATGAAAGTGACCACATTCGTGCATATTATTATTCGCGCAGTTCCAAGAACTAGAAATAACTCATGATTATTATTAATATTTATGGCGAAAATGTATTAGAAAGTATAACTTTGTCTTGTATGTGAAGCAACAAATTTTACATGGATATCTGATTTGCCAAGCTGTTTAAATTTTAACGTGATCATCTTTTTCCCATAGCTAGCTACTTCCCAATGTTGCATCTTTTGGATATATCAGCGTTTTTTTAGGGTTTCCACTGATCGATTCATGCTTTAATTACCATTCCACAGAAAGGTATTCATATTTGAGTTTTTTTTTTCCATCAATTTTGGTTAAAGACCATGCATGCTTTGTCATTCACAAGATAAATAAATTTTTTAATAAGGAGAAGAAGAAGAAGTTGAAGAACGGATACCGACACCAACTAGCTAGCTGGTTCGAATTTTTTACAGGGAAAGATGTACATGTACACACAAAGAGACAACTCAGAACTGATAAGCCATGCAAAAAGGAGGAGCAACGGACAAGAAAAGTGTCAACATTAAGCCATTCAATATTGAACACTCTTTTGTGTGAACCCAGCTAGCTAGGGTTAGCTAAACACACATAATTATAATACGGCAAGCAATATACAAGGAGTTTGTAGATCAAGCCTTTAAGAGCATATGTTTTCACATTCGAGGTCCCCGAGTGAGTTCCGGTCAACAAGGACTGCTGACAAGACGAGTGTGATGGTCGGGTCTACCACCTTCAATCTTCATCATATTCATGAATAGATTGGGCCACGGACTCTCAGGGCATTGATTTCTTCGTGTCTGTCTATGCCTTCGCTACTTCCCTCTTATTATGTCCATGCATTCTGGCCATCGTAATTAATGATAGATGAGATAGGGCAAATTGGAAGACAAATGTACATACACGTGTGACATGATAAGATTGATTGCTGTCGATATCAAGTGGGCCTTAATCCACACGTGGGTGCAATGCAATGCAAAAGTTTTGAGTTTTTGGAGTTTTAGGGCTTTGAAGGAGCTGAGAAGGTCCATTACCAGAAGAGCTTGTCCCTTAAAGCTGAATAAATGGCAGTCCTATATATGGGGGGTTCTGGCCCGTCCGCCATGACGTGCCACATGCATGCCCATATTTCATGTCGTGTCTCTTCATGAAGCTTGTCACACTCAAACATTGTACATACAGTGTGTGTGTGCGTGTATCATCACTCAATTATATATGAACGATATGCTGGCAACAGTTGCCCACACTCTTGGGTGATGACAGTAAGATGTTCTGTGAGACTACTCAATTCTATCGACGGTCAACAATCATTCACGAATGTATGAATAATTTTGTGTCGTATCACTAATTAAAACTACCATTGTGTAGGTTTGTCGCTAGGGTCAGCCTTTAGCAATGACAATAGTTTACGTGACATGAGTATACAGTTACAATGGTGTCTTTTGTTGAGAAGGAATGAGTTCCATATTGATGGGAGGAATGACCTTGCATGGATTTAGAAATAAGTTGAGCTACTCTCTCATAATGCCAATTGGTTTTATGACAGAATCTCAACTTTCTTCATGGTATTAGAGCATGGTGTCCTATGTGTGAAGTCAAATGACCACACGTACCTCCCGTCACTCCGTTGTTTTGTCCATGTGTAAGGCTTGAAAATTCGTCACACGTGAGGGGACGTGTTGAGAATGAGTCTCAAATTGACAGGAGGAGACCTTGCATGAGCTTATAAGTAAGTTGGGCTACTTCAAGTGAGGGATCTCAACTTTCTCCATCTCCTACATATCATAGTGTCATATAGAGAGAAGCTAACACGTCATTATTAACATTTAGATACCGTACATATCATGCATATAGTGTCACGTAGAAAGAAGTGTGACCACCCCCCGGTCTGCATCTGCAGGGAGGTCCCAATTAATGCTGATGGAAAGCATAATGTAATGCGTGTTCATACTCTGTAGTTTATACTTAGATTTGTATTGGCACCTTATGTGTAGAAATATTTATTTCTATAATATAAAAGGTCTCGTTACACCTTCACCTATCTGTATAAAAAATGAGGCATATGTTGCCAAATGA
>JADOBS010302908.1:0-15798 GCA_015708375.1 Cydonia oblonga | reverse complement strand
AAACTTTCTACTTTGTCTTTTTTTTTTTTTTTTTTTTTTTGTTAATATAAAGAAGTCAACAAAAGATATAGATGTAGCTTAGCTGGTCAAATAAAAAAGAACTGGCAGGACGAATAGTTAGAGGAGAGAGAATCATACTCTCTATTATATTTACAAGAGAGTTGTGGGACGAAACGCAACGAGATCTTCCTAATTCGATATCATTAAATAAATATTTTTCTTTAATAGTAAAATTAGAAAAAATTTCAATCTAATCTACTAACAATCTCTAAAATAGTAAAAACTTGAATTAGACTTGGAAATAGACTTGTAAATAGGAAATAGACTTGGAAATAGGAAATAGACTTGAATTAGACTTGGAAATAGGAAAATCCTTTTCCTTTTATTTTGTTAGAAAACAATGAATTAGACTTGGAAATAAACTATACGAAAAAATATAAAATATTTAGAACTAACAAAAAAACTTGACGTAAAATCTAGGATTCATGCAAACGATATTTTTAAAATATGATAATTTTGTTGTTGCTGTTGTACATAAGAAACATGAAAGATACGAAAAAACATGCGCCTTGAATCAGTTTGACTGAATGCACATGCCTAGTTTGCATTGCCCTTGATCTGGCTTTCGTGCCACCGCCATATTAATTTATTTCAGCTCCTCCTCCGGGGATCAAGAAACTTCCAGTTCCCACACGCACACACGCAACAACTGAAAGGTCTCCAAATCTGCCACGGCGCACAACGGCACAAGGCACCACCACCTCATTGGCTCTCACAGAAGCTCCCGCCGACACGTTGCTACGTCAAATTTTACCCTTTTTGTGCCAGTGAAAATGTCAGTTCTCTCTTCCCTTGCTGTTTTCACCCGTGTATATCAACCAAGTCACTGTCTCTCCCAAAGCCCTACACGTGTCGCCACGTATGCATCCGTGCCCACCGAACCGTGGTTAAAACTGAACCCACCCCCATCTAACCACGGTTAACAATGTTAAGTGTCCATGTGTATTTATCAGCAGCAAAGCCCAACCTAAAACGTAAGCCCATGGTTAGAAGCCAGTAGCCAAAAGTTCTCTCTTCCCCTCTCTTAAGAAAATAGCAGAAGCACTTCCTCAAATGGGGCTCTCGAATTTCCCAAGTGCAGCAGAGGGCGTACTGCCATTGCTAGTAATGAACACAGTTTTTTCCGTGGCTCTGCTAAAAAACATGGCAAGATCTGTGCTTCAAGTGATGCGTGCCAATATCAATTCCCACACTTTCGACGAGAACTCAGATGGGTGTCCTGAGGAAATTTCTAGAGAGAGAAGAATCTCCATAACACAGTTCAAATCTTTCTGCAGAAACGGGGGAAAAACACAGTGCTGTGTCTGTCTCTGTGGGTTCGAAGCAGAGCAAGAAGTGAGTGAGTTGTCCTGCAAGCACTTCTTCCACAAAGGTTGTCTGGAAAAGTGGTTCGACCACAACCACCGTACAACTTGCCCTCTTTGCCGCTCCATTGACTGAAAAGATGAGGGTTTTTTGGTTTTTGAGGTTTGTGTGTTATGGAGTTTGGGTTCATCAGCTGTACTTTTTTTTGCTTATATTATCTTCTTGTTTTTAGCACAAATTAGAGAAAGTGTTTGCCTTTTGGTTTATTTGTGTGTGCGTCCAAGTACCAAGAGGATTAAAAGATAAAAGATAAAAGATAAAGGAAGGAATTGGGGCACCCATTTTTTAAAGGTTTTGGTTTATTTATTGGCGTGTGTTTTCTTTTCTGCAACCAAATCTTCATCTCGAGGGGCAGCAAAAGTATGGGACTTGATAAAATGGAGAGCTTCTTTTATCGTATCAAGAATACGGTGCTGTACACTCAAAGATTGCAATATATTAAAAATGGCTCGGTACATTATATATGGTTGTACAAGTTATACATTTAAAAACAATTTTTTTTTCACATATATTATAACATTTGTTATATTGAGCTGTGTTTTTAATTAACTAACAAACTTATTGATACGTGGGTCTAAAGTATTTACTACCACATAAAAAAATAAGTGGGTGTTAACATGTCTTCAAGAATTCGGCATGTCTAATTTAGAGCATTTTCAAGAGAAATTTTGAATTTTTATTATACTCGGAAGTGAAGAGTGTCAAAATAAATTATTTCAATCAATCAATTTAACTTTTAAATTTAATGTTTAACAACACTATAATAATTCAATTATCAATTTTTATATCTATTAATTTATCAAATTTAATCTTCTAACATCACGTTTTTCAAAACAACCTTCTCTCTTTTTCTTTTTTTTTCTTGATCAACAGTCCACTATTGAGTTTTATTATTATTTTTTTCAATATTTACTAAGTAAATAGTAGATATTTAAATTTAAAGAATGGTTATTTATTTTGTTATAATAAAGATTTTTCTACAACATTTTTTAGGGGTCGAATTTTTTTTGACTATTTAAAATAGAAGTTTGGTTGTTAGACAATATCCTTTTGAGCCATTTGAAAAAGAGACATTTTTTTTCCTTTTTCTATTGAGAAAAGTAAAGTTCTTTTATAAAAAGTAATATTTGATGCCTTTCCTTTTTGCTTCTTTTTTTTCCCTGGTTTAGTAACTTCTATTTTTATTTATTTAGTTTTTTCTTGAGAACTTTTAGTTCAAAGTAATTATCTTCTAAACTTCTTTTGGATTTTTTCTACTATAAATCTATTTATACTGTACTAACCATACCATACAATGACACATGCTTACTTATTGATTATAGAAATTAAAACTATTTTGATTCTCGAGTTTTTTATGCTTATTAAAAAAATTATTTGACATTTTAAGTCATTTGTGTTGGTTAATACATATGTAATTCAAATATTTAAAAATTATTAGGAATCAGATCAATTAGAAGAAAATTGATCTGATTTTCTTTACTTCTTTATTTTAAAGATTTATGTGATTTTCTCATTGAAATACGTAACAAGAACTCAGAAATCAGATGAATTAAGAGAATATTGACCCAAATCTTTTTCTTACTTTCTTATTTCTATGTTTTTGATTCTTCATTTCTCTTATTTCTCTTAAGTAAACATAACTCTGAATTTTAAGTGGCTCAAATATGTTAAATACATTTGTTGATTCTCTTGAATTTTTTAGCAAAACGCATATCTTGTCATTAAATTAACAATGTCACGCGTACTCTCTAGAATTTTGCTTCATTCAAGAATTGAATCTCGAGTAGATAAAAATCAGCAACCTTGGGGTGGTATCACATCACATACCAAAAAGGCAACGTATATTAGGTATGGAGGAAGAACACTGTCGGATTAGATTCTGATCTGATCTGCATCTACTAATAAATTCGAATGGTTGGCTTTGGTTTCTAAATTATGGAACAAGTTCAAACTTTCCATATATTTTCATAGATATTTGTTCTGTGACTTATGTCGCATAAACATGGAACTTGCACCAGAAAAAGAAACTTTTCTCGCATCTTCGAACCTCAAAAAATGCACAATATACAAAAGGAATAAATATGCTAGGGTTGGAACTTGGGATGGATCAGAAAGTTAGGTCTACACTATGATGATTCGCTTTTGCTCTGCCAAATTCTTATTTTTATAAATAATATGTTATCGGATTGATAATTTAGATTCGCAATTTGACAACATAACATAATATAAACTTATTTATATTGCAGTTAGTTATAATAAAGAAAATGAGGTTTTGAACATTAATCCTTGCAAAAGATTAAAATTTAAAAAAAAAAAACTGATGCTAGATTAAATATTCAATTTAATCCCTTGGGTGTACTTGTATCAAAATTTTACATTCAATTTTTGTTATTTAATGTGTATTTTTATTTATCTCTCCATATTAAATTTTAATTTTATTATATGAACATATTTAGTTTTTTTAATTAGAAATGAACGTAAATGAGAAAATATTAAAAGAAATTTGTGATACAAAAATATATAAATATATAAGTGTACAGAAATGACTGTGCCAAAATATATAAAATTGATTTTTTTGTACCGAAATATTTGTACCTACATGATTGTATCGAAATATATTGTAATGAACCTAAATGTATGTACCGAAATGTATTATATTGAATTAATGTACCTAAATGTTAATATCGAAATGTATGTACCAAAATGTACATACCTAAATGTATGTACCTAAATATCAATACCAAAATGTATGTACCAAAATGTATGTGCCTAAATGTATTTACCGAAATATAATATATTGAATTAATGTACCTAAAAGTTAATACTCAAATGTGTGTACCAAAGTGTATGTAACGAAATGCATAATATTGACTGAAATGCATTATATTGAATCAATGTAACTACATGTTTGTACCGATGGATATACCGAAATATTCAAATGTATTAATGTAACTAAATGAAGAACATACAAAATTGTTATCGGAATATATATTATAAAAAAAAATAGTTGCCTAAATGTAGACATTAAAATATATTATGATGAATGCAATAAAAATTAAATTTAAATGTAATTAATACATTAAAATAAAAATAAAAAGATAAATAAAACATCAAAATATAACTAATAAATGATATGATTAAATGTACAAGGGACTAAAATTGAATTTGAATCTTACACAAGGTTATAATCTAAAACTCATCTTTTTTAGGAATTAAAATAAAGTTTTCTATAAAGAAAAATAGAAATGAATGGAAAGAGGAAGAGGAAAAAGACCATAACACAGATCAGTACAAACTTAAAAGATGTAGTTTCATCTATAAGAAATCATCAGCAGTACATAGCAAATATGAGGTACAAATTTCAAAGGCAATCTGATCGCTTTTACATTATTTAGTTGGTAACTTATAAAGGACTAGAGAACATTTTTGCTCACCGCTATTTAGTGTGGTGTATACTCATCATCTTATTTATCACCGTTAGATGAGTTTGAATTTTGAGATTTGTTTCTATCCACCACACGAATCTCGAAATTCAAACTTAACGGTGATAAATAAGGTGGTGAACATACACCACACTAAATGGTGGTGAGCAAAAATACTCCCTAAAGGACTATATATAATAATTAACCTTGGATATAAACAAGGGGGACTTGAGCCTAATCATTTCTCATGCTTTGCTGGTTCACTAGGAATTTCTTGTGCTCAAACTTAATGATCGAACTCCTCAGCTTCCTCGTCGACATCCTCCACCTGGTCACTCCACCTGGTCACGAGCCACATAATGTGTCACGGGTGCCCTCCTCGTTGTCCTTGGTGCTTCTGCAACACGATCCACGTACTCATCGCTGAACTTCACATGGTGTTTTGGTATATGTTGGGTATGAGTAGTGAACCTATTAGGCATAGGATCCACCGTGGATACGAAGAACTGGAAGTCGTTTGAGGTACTGCACTGATACGACATTTTCTTGAATGTAGTCTTCGGCTGCTTTGTTTAGTTGATGATGGTGAAGGAGCTGTATTTATATATGGTACTGGCAGAGGAACGTGTAGGGTTTGAATTTTTGACCGGCATTGTAGCTAGAGAAGAAAGGTAGGGTTTTATGGAGGATAAGATTGAATCTAATACCTCTTTCTGGCCAATTTGGTCTATAGGGTCCCATAAAACAAGATAAAATCCTTCTAAATCCTTATTTGACTACACCTTCCTTAAAGATTTAATGCTTTTTTTTTTTTTTGTTCCCATAGTACCCATATTAAATATTTGGTTTTATTTTGCTCCATATTGTTTGGCAAGGCCGGCCCAAGCCCAGTGCGGGCAGGGCAACCGTCCGGGGCCTAAAAAAATTAGGGGCACCAAAATTATTAGTGTGGCATATTTATATACGATAAGAGTATAAATTTATAAAATTTGGTTTAATGACAAAGAAATTTAACTAGAATAGGTGATTTTGTTGTTTGAAATTAATGAGGAGGTCTTGGGTTTAAAACACCATGTGCACTTATTTAAATTTCAATTTTTACAAATTTCTTTTCATAATAGTATAAATTTATAAAATTTGGCTAAATGATTAGAAATTTAATTAGAAACAATGATTTTTGTATTTAAAATTAGTGAGAGGTCCTAAGTTCGAAATGCTATGTGCATGTTTATTTTTTTCAATTTTTACGAATTTTCATGTGGTTGTTAATTTATTTTTAATTACTAGCTAGTAACTATATGAGTTGCTATTTTTAAACATTTGTTCCAATTCAAGTCTAATCTTCAACAAAGGGTAATGCGTAGACTAAATTTTTAGACTAAATTTGCAAATCATATGACGCGTCATCCAAATGTTTAATCCAAATGTTTAATTTGGTGCCCTTTCATTAATTATACATATCCCTAAAGACTTGAAAATATCATTATTTTTTTTAGTCTTACATTGACAAGGTTAGTAAATAAGAAAAAAACACCTCACGATTTATACAAAAACACTTTAAAAGTTAGATGGAAGACAAAACTCATAATCTATCTACTTGTAAGCTTGAAGTTTTTTGGTTTCCTTATCTCGATACAAAATAAATTAGTTTTTCCGTGTTTCAAAATTATTGAGTTTAAAGTGCTTTTCTAAATATAATTTTATCAATATCTTACGTGTAAAAACAAATAAATTTTTTATATGAAGTGAGGGCACATTTTTTGACTTCGCCCTGGGCCTCAAAAATCCCTGGACCGACCCTGTTGTTTGGCATTGATTATTGTTTAACTTTCTCAAACGATAAATATACATCTAGAAGTCCAAAAAATTATTAGTAATATATAACAAGAATTAAACAAATACCTAATTCAAATTATTCATTATCATCATCCAAAGCATAGAGGAAATAAAAATACCCAAATCATATATTATACATAATCGAATGGGTCCCATAAAGCAAGAGCACCAAGATTCTAAAGTCTTTTAAAATCCTTCTAAATTCTTATTTGACTACACCTCCCTTAAAAATTTAATGCCTTTTTTTTTGTTCCCATAGTGCCCATATTAAATATTTGGTTTTATTTTGCTCCATATTTTTTGGCATTGATTATTGTTTAACTTTCTCAAAAGATAAATATACATCTAGAAGTCCAAAAAACTATTAGTGATACGTAACAAGAATTAAACAAATACCTAATTCAAATTATTCATTATCATCATCCAAAACATAGAGGAAATAAAAATACCCAAATCATATATTATACATAATCGAATGCACTTAAATCACGTTCTAATGTGCTTAAATCATAGTACGTAGTCGAATGTACATAAATCATAGTACGTAGTCGAATGTACATAAATCATAATACCAAGTCAAATGCACCTAAACTATAGTACCTACTACAACGCACCTAAATCACAGTATCTAGTCAAATGCACCTAAATATGTAATCATAGTATCTATTTGAATTCACCTACATGATAGTACCTAAACGAATGCACTTAAATCATAGTACCTACATGAATGCTGTAAACGAATGCACCTAAATATGTAATCATAGTAGGTGCATTCGACTAAATCATAGTATGATTACATATTTAGGTGCATATGTAAATATGTAATCATAGTAGGTCCACCTACATATTCGTACCTTAGGTTCCATGTATGTAATCATACTAGATATTGTAATTAGGGATGGATTTTTTTGCCAAATTGCCGTGCCAACCGAATTGCCAACTGTGTCATACCGATTTTGTGCCAACGGTAATGGTACGGTATTGTACCGTACTAAATTTCCGTGGTACGGTATTGATAATGGATACCATTACCATGGTATTACCGTACCGTACTGAAAATATAATATAATATATAAATTATATAAATTATAATTATAATATAACACATATTTATAAATTATAATATATATTTATAATATTCTAATAGTTTAAAAATAAACCCTACAGACGGTAGACAGTGTAAAGATTGGGCATTGTTGGACTCTAAACCCTACATATTGCTAAGGTGAGGAATTTAGGCTACGCACTGTCCTTGTAGACCTATGGTACCGCTTTATGTTTCCATTTTTTGTTTCAGGCTTATAATTTTCAAGTAATTCATCAACATTTCATGCGGTTGTAAATCCATTTGAAGATGGAAATCCATTTGGGTACTTCTTATGAGAATTTTCTTTCGTCTATGCATTTGGTTTATATATCTTTGTCTTATTACAGAGGCACAAAATACGAAATGTTGAACAAAGCAAAAACAGATTTTGTCTCAAAATAAAGTGGCAATTACCATAGGCCAACCGAACATTTGGCAATACCGAACTTCGGTATACCGAAAGTTTGGTATGGTAATGGTAATAGATTTTACCAAATCGAAAGTTTGGTACGGTAATTGGTACAAGGGTACCCATCCCTAACTGTAATCATAGTGTTGCATATGTAAATATGTAATCATAGTAGGTGCACCTAAATATGTAATGCACCTAAATCATAGTATCTAGTCGAATGCATCTAAATAGTACCTACATGACTGCACATAAATCCTAATATCTAGTCGAATGTGCCTAAATATTTGTACTTTAGGTTCCATGGTAAAAAAAGAAGTGATGGCATTACAATATACCATATATATATAGCCCCCTTAATTTTAGAAAATGAATTAATAATTTCTAAAATATGAACTAAAATCAGTTTGAAATTGGAATGAGAATAAAAAAAAACTACTGCAAAGTATCATGATATACATTATACATCCTAAAAAAGGCTATAACCAATGACGTCTTATGATTGTTAACAAAAAAAAAATATCTTCATTACAAACATTCACAAAAGGGTATAATTGGAAGAATAAAGCGTAAATCAACAAAGAAATAAATGACAACTTAATGTGGAATTATGTACGCTGACGTAGCTATTTGGTCAGGGACTTAATTCAATTATTAATCTTGCATACGTTATTATTCTAAACTAAATCTTTTTCAAGGATTAATATCTAGTTTCGTATATAATAAGGTTAACCTTGGATATAAACAAGGGAGGTTTGAGCCTAATCATTTCTCATGCTTTGCTGGTTCACTAGGAATTTCTTGTGCTCAAACTTAATGAACTCCTCAGCTTCCTCGTCGACATCCTCCACCTGGTCACGAGCCACATAATGTGTCACGGGTGCCCTTCTCGTTGTCCTTGGTGCTTCTATAACACGATCCACATACTCGTCGCTGAACTTCACATGATGTTTTAGTCGATGTTGAGAATGAGTGGTGAACCTATTAGGCATAGGATCCATCGTGGATACGAAGAACTGGAAGTCGTTTGAGGTACTGCACTGATACGACATTTTCTTGTATGTAGTTTTCGGTTGCTCTGTTTATGTTGATGATGGTGAAGGAGCTGTATTTATAAATGGTAATGGCAGAGGAACGTGTAGGGTTTGAATTTTTGACCGGCATTGTAGCTAGAGAAGAAAGGTAGGGTTTTATGGAGGATAAGATTGAATCTAATACCTCTTCCTGGCGAATTTGGTCTATAGAATCCCATAAAGCAAGAGCACCGAAGGTTTCTTTTGGGATTTTAGGATAGAAAAGTATGGGAGGAAGGAATTTTTTAGGCACTTGCAACTTTATAAATGGAATATCTGCTGGGGATTTGAGTGTTCAGAATTCACAAGTTCTCTTGTATCATCTTGACACGCCACTTAGTATAACCAATCCGTCCATTTATAAGTTCTCCTATATCAACTTTGTTAATGAAATATTAGTATTGTTGTGAATCCGTCGTCCATTCAAACTATAATACGTATGTTGATTGTAGTACATAGCGTGTTTCAGATGTCATACAATATTTGTTTCCTGATTGGTTCTAGAGTTTAGAATCTCTGAACAAAGTAATTGGCATAACGTTTTAGTAAAAGAGATGTTTGAAAAGAAATTTAATTATGGTAGATATTATAAATGCATGAATTTAGAGGATAAATTATCACATCACATACCTAATTGAAATCATCACATAACTAATTTGAAATGAATGGAACTATGCCCACCCCATTATCTTATTTTCCCACCCCCATTTTATTTTTTCATCCACCAAAAGTGTTAAAAGAAGAAAACACTCTTTTCTCACCCACCATCATTCCTAAAATACCCTAATTTGATTTCAGCCCTCGACACCCCTACTCCGCTAGAGTGCCGCACCAACTCCCAACACCCAACCCAGGTCCCCTAACCATCGGAACACCACCATGACAGCAAAGCTGCCTCACCTCCCATCTTCTTGTTCCCTGCATATTCTAAATATTTTATTTTTCCTATGAATTTCAAGTATTGTAGATTGTAATGGAATTCAATGGGTGGGTTATGTATTTAAAGTTTTAGAAAGAAGGGAAATGAGAGATAAGGGAGGTGAGGTTTGGGTTGGGATTAGAACCAAAGAAGGGGTTGGGAGGACAAAGAGTTTAAAGCCATGGATGTTATGAAGCAGTGATGGGTGATATATGATCGGTTGGTTCGCAGTTGATTAGATTCCTGGAATTAGGGTTTTGGAGAAAGAAAAAATGAAAGTAGAAATACTTGTTTACGAGAGATGAGATTTCGTCCCAAAAAGGCACAATAATTAAATTGAAAGAGAGAAGATTTTTTTTTCTTTTACATAGATGGTGAACGGGCATAAGGAAATGGGCAATGTGCACATGGACAGAGTTAATGAAGGCTCACTGGGGGCAGATGCCCCCACTCAAGTAATTCGTTTGTTTAGTTGCAGACTACAATTATATATATAATATACGAGTTATCTTTGAAGAAAATATATGTATCTAATATCTAACATATATTCATTCTACTTATACTCCATATCAAATATTATATGAGCAATAGTACTTTTGTTCTGTCATTCAAACCGAAAACACCCTCTCCCCCTATCATGTAATTATATTTTTCTCATCACTTTGCCACTTTCCACTACTATATTGAAATTTTTGTAACATTGGAATTGTGATGCATCATCATTTGAAACCATCATTAATATCATATTGTGTATAACTATACTATAAAAAGGTTTTCTTAGTTGTTTTCGGTTACCCCCACTAGACGAAATTTCTGGCTCCGTCCTTGAATGTGCAGTGGGCATAAGGAAATTGGCAATCTGCAGTACATTTTTGTTTTGGTCTTTACATGTCATTTTACAAGAGGGTAAATTGACATTAAAATTTGTACTAAAATGTGGTTGGGAAAATAAGACAATGAAATGAGTTAATCAACACTCTTTAAAATATGGTTAGATATTTTCCTTGTTGCCCACACAAATCATCTTTGCAAAGACTCGTCAACCACCTTTTGTATTCTTCAGAAAATCCGTTACTCATGATA
Source organism: Cydonia oblonga (assembly GCA_015708375.1). Classification (NCBI taxonomy): domain Eukaryota; kingdom Viridiplantae; phylum Streptophyta; class Magnoliopsida; order Rosales; family Rosaceae; genus Cydonia; species Cydonia oblonga. The sequence goes on along the minus strand of JADOBS010302908.1, from coordinate 4,544 downwards.
TTTTTTTTTTTTTTGTGAACATCTACGATAATCATGACAAGATCTAATTGTGTGAAATTTTACCGTACCATAAGCTTCTTAAAATTAAAGATATATATTTTGGATAAAATGTGACTCGTTTTGGTTATGTTCTTGGCCTCGCAAGTATCTTTTACCGAGCTTTATTTTTTTCCAGCTTAGATATTGAAGAAAAATGATGAGGTTGATCAAGATGTGTTAAGACCGACTTGAAATGGCTTATATAATTTTCTTTCTTCCATATTTCCACATGTAAAATATCTTGCAAAAACTCAGAACTGCATTTTTTCACAAAAATTTTGAGCAATAACTCATGGTTTTTTTATCGCTTTTGCGACGTTTCTAAAAAAATCACTGAAAACCCTAATTTCATGTGGTTTTCGCAAAATCATAACCTTCACAAATTTCACGAAAGACATCTCGGAATTTCTTTCAGCAGATAATTAAAGCTTTTTATTTATAGTTTTGGACCTTTCGGTTCAGTAACTGGGCACAGTGTTACCCTAAAACATCAGTGCAGAGAAGTTTGCAATGATTTGACACTTATCCTTTTAAGCTCCTTTTGATATCCACTCAGCTTTCCAGACCCCATTGCTTTTCCATCTCACATTGTCATCAAATCCATGGCAGTACTGAAGGCCATGATCCTCATCACAGTCACCCCATATCCTGCGCTCGTATCTGGTTTCCTGCACTCTCATCGTTGCCGGAAGACGATGCACCTCCTGGAAACTAGTTTCATATTCAGCATTCTCCAATTCCATTAATGCAGAGTTGAAGTTCATAGCACCACCAGCACCATGTGAAAACTCGGGAAGTAACTTTTGGCCAGACCATCTGTATTGGTTCGTGTTTTCGGCACGCCAGCTGCCGCCATGCAGCTGCAGAGCCTGCCAACCGTCAAACATGGAATTTCGCTTTATGAACTGAGAGTCGAGGCGTAAAGAAGGCACAATTGGCACACCTGAAATATGGTTGTTGTGATAGTGATAGTCATCTTTTGAGTCCCAAGCTGCCTCCTTGTGCATGGAGTAGCTGCTCTCTTGAGCCTCTTGGAGCATGCCGTAGCTCTGCTGCTGCTGCTGAAACCCGAAGGCACGACGCATTTTTCTTCCGATCGCTGCGTATATCTGTATGATTTCAATCTGGGTTCTCTCCCTCTTGTTTGGGTGCTATTTATAAGGTTTGTTTTGAATGTAAATAAAAGTTGTAATTTGTTAAGAATGCATATCAAATCCGTATATTTGATAATGTATGGATAGCATTGAACATATTCCAGTCAATTGGATAATAAAATAACTACACCAGAAAAGGGATAGATTCCCATAGTAGCTAAGGATCCATATTTCATTTTCAAGAAAAGAACAAGGCGAATGCCATCTATGATGTTTTGAACATTTGATTAACTAGATATCCACCTGACTCGAGCGAAAGAAACTTATGTACAGTGGCGCCCCTGGTGTAGGTAAGCCCTTCCCGACTTGAGCTCAAACCATAAAAAGCGAAACTTGACAAAGAAAACGAATAACTTGCAGGGCAACACAGATCATTGACATAACCAATAGAGAAAAAAAAATTTGTTCCACTGAATATCTTGAACCAAAAGGAGCATGACAGGAAAATAGAACATGCAAAATTGCACATACTGCACTATCTAGTGATGCATTTTGATCAATAAAAAGATCTACAAGCAATTCAGATGTCACAAATAAAGTCAGTTCACTGCATAAACGAAGAATTTGTTTCATAAACAAAACTTCCCAGCAAGGGGAATGCAGGGCTGTTGTACTATCTTTTTGGGGTATCTGGGGAACCACATGATACACCAGCACGTTGTGAAACTGTTCCCAGCACATCGGTAGATACTAGATAGACATGCTCCGCTTATACTAAACCCCACTCCGGTAAAAGTTATGTACAAGATCATTACCCTAAGAACTCATAAGTCTGTCCAGCCCCCAAACATTTCCAAAGAATGATGTAAATTTAGCCGAGCATGAGGCGCAGCTATGTCAGCGACACAACAGTCATCGTTGTTCAGTCAAACCCTTCGTGAGTAGTGTCACAGAAGCTGCATGGCCAACTATCTTTACAGAAACAGACATCAAACCTTGCTGAAACAAAGGTCACTCACTCTCTCTTCTGCAATTCCCAGGCAAGAGAAATTTATACTTCTCTGCATTCTCCAACAGAAAGGAAGGAAGATGGACACCAGAGAAGGAGTGAGGAATAGGTCCCATTTTCCCGATGATTTCCTTGAAGGTGTACTCTTCAGGAAGCATATCAAATAAATCAGACCCCTTGCAGATCACTTTCTGAACTCTAGTTGGGTTTAGATACTTTGAAAACCTGACTCTATCATAATGGCTGTATGCTTTCATCTTGAAGATGAACTCACTGATATAGCGGAAACAAAAGCTACAATGCCACCCTGCATCTGCTAAGATGTCATCCGTCTGGCGATAGTGCGCATATTTCGTCACCCCTTCCCGATACCTGTGTACTGAAGCTCTCCAACTGTTATTGTCCACCAGAAACTCGAAGGAATATAGATAGTTCTTCAACTGAAGATGTAAGATTTGAGGAACTTCGTCACACCACCTCAGAAGATTGATGGTGTGTCTGCTTGGGATCTCATCAACGTCAGACATTATCAACAAGTCGTCCTCAGTAATACCAGCTATTTTGAGAAGCTGGTCCAGTGCTACCCGTTGATATGCCTCCTCAACAAATGGATTTTCCCCTCTCTTGAATCTTCCTCCAAAAGTCCCATAAGTTAACCGGGGCTCCACAAACTTGAACTGCTCGCGATAACGGGAGAAGAACAGAGGCTTTGGAAATCCAGTAAATGTTGAATTCGACTCAAGGAGAACAAACTGTGTTATGTAGGGATACAATTCTTTCCATCTTAAGGTAAGGATGTCCATCTCATTACTGAACAACACAGCATCAAAGACACGCCTAGGGTACTCACGGATCCCCCAACCATGAAGCTTGCAGAGGTTCTCCATGGACACATTCTCGTGATAGTAGTGCGGAATATCATGGAAAGGTTTGGGTGGCGATTCCCATAGCGGCCGCAAGAAGTATGAGATCTTCTGTCCATGCACGTAAATGCCAAAGATACACAACGGAATAAGTGTAAACAGAATGAGGAGAACTTTGAAGTCAAATCCACGTAGAATGCAGCGAACTCTTGCCATGCTCAACATTCTGCCTGATTCCTGCACAATCGTAAAGGCAATATGTGTCAGACGCAAGACAAACGTGAAATCCACCGATCAAGAAATTCCAAGAACTTGCAGTAATTCAGGCATATAGATTCAATGCACAATCAATTCACAACGCAAACACAATGGCAGATGATAATACTCCAAATAATTCATAGTTTACAAGCGACGATCTTTTCGATAAAAATATGACAGCTATAATATCTTTTTAATTAGCAAAAACAATTGTCAATTCCAAACCAAAGGCTGAAAGTAATCCGATACCTAAAATTCAAGAAAATCCCAGTACAAAGGTGTAGTGTAATGGATCGAAAAACCAACACCTCTTGTTATGCAAAATTTCAAATTAACAAAACATGGATTAGGAAAATCCATCCGATCTGATTAGCCATACTTCATGAAAAAACACACAGATTATCTTTGGTACTAAGAAAACTCAGGGAAACAAGCCAAAAACTTTATTCATAAAATGGGTTAAATTCTAAAATTCCCCCAAAAAATTGCACAGGAAATAACGTAGAAAAAGTTCATAGCTTTTTAACTCAAATTTCCGGATATATCAAAATTTTCACAATTTCCCATATATCCCATTGCTGCTACATTACCAGAGCAACCAAAGACGCAAACCCAGAAAACAAAAACAATCAAATCACCATACAATATACACAGAAGAACAAAAAGCACCAAACTTTAATTCGAAAAAAAGAAAAGAAAAGAAATTTAAGTACCTGGCCGCAAACATTGTCGCAGATATCATCAGTCTTCTTAGAGCAGTACTGGCCTCCTCCCTCGCCCATCATCCACCACATTTTGTATCTTCCTCCTCTCAGTACCTCCACGACCTACCGGAGTTCCGACCACAGCAGATCGATCGGGATTGTAAAATTACCAGAATGTCCCTCCAGAAAGCCGATGGCAAAATCGGAACTTTATCCCAGATTCGCTTGCTTCCCCGATCTCCTCTGGTTAAGCAGGCGAGCTGAAGCTTGTGTGTCACTCGGGGAAGAGAATCAACAGATCAGAGATGCCTCAGAATTTCCAAAAGAACGAGCCTTTTTGTTGGGTTTGGGAGAAAAAATGAAAGAGAAGTGGAAGAAGGGGAAGGGGAAGGGGAAAGGAGGGCGTTGTGTGTTTGTGGGCTGTGGCCTCTCTGGTATTGGGTGGCAGTTGTCCTCACAACGCAACACAAACACCTACACCCAATTGAGCCGTTTCACTTGTCGTCTACCCCACACCTCCCCCGTCCTCCAACTTATATTTTCTTTGAAACACGACTTTACAAACAAACCTCATTTT
>JADOBS010302907.1:0-15795 GCA_015708375.1 Cydonia oblonga | reverse complement strand
CCTTGACTATGTTGACCTAGGTGGGATGTCTTCTGGCCACCCCTACCATGCATCATTTGGTGTTTTGGGTGTTGGTTTGTGCTATAATATGCTTCAGGCACAACGATCGCCCCAGTAGGTTAAGCTTGGTGATTCTTCATCAACAACTGGTTTTACTTTTCAGCGAGAAGTAAAACATAGATCATATCTGAGAACTTAGTGAACTTCTGAGCTCTATATTGTTATTGCAAGACAATATTAGAAGCAAAGAATGTCGAATAGGTCTTCTCCAAGAGATCATCTTTAGTCAAAGTTTCGTTGCAAAACTTGAGAAGTGATCAGATTCGACAAACTTCAGAATTATATTCATTCACAGACTTAAAGTCCTGGAAGCACAAGTGTTGCCAATCGTGTCTTGCTTCAGGCAAGAATATGTCATTTCGGTGATCAAAACAATCTGCCAAAGAGACACATAGTGCACTTGGATCCTCTTAAGCAAGATTTTCAGTTTACAGAGCATCATGAATATGTCTTCAAATGAAGATCATAGTAGTGGCTTTTTCAGCTTCGCCAACAGGCTCATCTGTCGCTTCTTCAATGGCAAGACGCAAGTTATTTACAGTGAGGTTAAGCTTCACATCTTGGACCTACTTGAGGTAGTTCCTCCTAGAGACCTCCAAGGCCATGAAGTCGAGTTTGTTCAAATTCAACATGTTCCTATCACAAAATAGATGGACAAGATGTGGTTAGTGTAATGGAGAAAAATCAATTCATTCACATAGGAGTAGAACATACCAGTTTTAATTCAATGTGATGCATATACAAAAAAATAATAATAAAAATTGATTCAATTCATGAAAAATATCAAATTCACATAATTTAACAATTATGATTATGAGGCATACACAATTTATGTAGAATTTAAAATTCATAAAACATAAAGTCAGGTCATGCATCATGGTGAATGTTCATCCTATCAGGGCTGCAAAAATATCGAGATAAAAGCTGTTGTTTTGAAAGAACCTGATTGCGTGATGATATGGATGAACTAGTTTGATGCAGAAAAATTCTTCAACGTCAGATTCCTAAGCATAGCGGAAAGAGTGTGCTGATAACCTGTTGTGGTTTATTTTATCTGACAATGAGAGGGAAGGCCATCGGCAAGGAGAAGAGAGAGAGATGTGTTTGCAGAATTGTAGGGGAATATGTGTATTGTTATCCCTCCTACATTGTGCATTTATTTATAGTAGTAAAATGAGAGAAGATATTCCTTTTTTCCCAAGGAATACAAGATACAATGGAAAGATATCTATAATCAAATCTAATGTAGGATTTACATAATCACACTTAAACTAGGAATGTTTACAACGTATTTCGCGTTTTTATGTTTCAAAAATCTTTGGGATTTAATGTTTATTTTTCTTTTGAAGTTAGGGCTTGCTAAGACTATAAAAAATAAAAAAAAAATAAATAAATAAAAAAACTTGCGTTGTATTTTGTCGATCTTTTCATATTATTCCATTACAACTTTGAGGTTTCTCATATTTAATATTTATGCTGGATTTTCGAGCTTATGTTCTTTTAGTAATAATGTTGTTTATTATTGGCTGATTTTGTATAAAATCAATACAAAATTACAGAATTACCATGTATTGTGACAATAGATCAACAATATTTATGTTAATTATAAATAGGTTAATCATGCATTGTGACACTTAAATACATTTAAAATAAACAAAAATTACAGAATCTGCCACTACAATTGGCACTCACTTCAACTACACCTATTTTATCATATATTTTTTTTTATATTTTGGAATAGGTCAATACATATCAGAGTTGCAGTGTCTATTTTCTAATTCTGTTTTTTAAATTTGCATTCAAACGCTATGTTGCGTTATCCATTTCATAGTTTCATTTTTTTTTTCATCACTCACATGCCTCATACATGCCCCTTTTTACATTTGAATTCAGACACTGTACTGCAGTGTTTGTTTCTTGGTATCGTTTTTTATTTTTCGATTCAGACACTGTGTTGAAGTGTCCGTTTCCTAGTTCTATTTTTTTCATCGCTCACATGCCTTCTATGCTTAACACCATACGTGACTGCTGATTTCTACATTTGGATTCAGACACTACAACGATGTGTCATTTTCCTGTTATGTTTTTTACATTTAGATTCAGACATTTCAATGCAGTGTCAATTTCCTGTATCTGTTTTTTTATATTTGAATTCAGACAGTGCGGTGTAGTGTCCATTTTGTAGATTTATTTTTTACGTTTGGATTCATCTATTTCCTATTTTGTTTATTTACAATTGGATTCCTGGTTCTACTTTTTACATTTTAATTCGGACGCTCCATCGCAGTGTCTGTTTCTTAGTTCTTTACTAGTTGATATACATGTGCAACCACTCCTTTCCAAACCTTGCCGCCATCATTTGCTTCATGATTTCATGGAGGTCGTTGATGGTTTGGAAGGAATCATGTCAATCATGATGTTGTAGTAAATTGCAGTTTGCATTGTGAAACAGAAATTGCAATTCAAAGTTCCCACACTTTGCCACTTGAACTCCTCAAACCCAGTCAAAGGCTTTGCTTCCATCATTGAACTACCAATTTTGTCATCCTTTTAGCTCGGATAGGCTTCACAAAAATGGTCTTTGTCATAAATTACACAATTCATATGGCCCTTCCCACTTACCCCACAATTTTTTTTTCTTTTTTTTCTAGTAGTAAACTAGAACTATTGCCCGATGTATCACAAGGAGAACTCATCAAACATGGTCGCACATGAACAAGACAAAAACAAAATCAGAAAATTCCTATTGAATGTATATAATGACAAAATCTATTTGAAATTCCCTAAAAGCTTGATTTTGCTCTTTGTCTTTCTCATCCACAACAGCTTCAAAGGTCTCCCCAACCACGACCACAAGCTCAGCAACCTCATGATCATCCTCCTCTTATGTAGTAGCTCCACAAACACCATTCAATTTCTTGGATTTGAAATTGAAGAGACAAACCCATGTCTTCCAACTAATTTGTGTGGCCACCACTAGAGCGTGATATAGCAGTGGCGGTGGAGGCAAATGGATCTCATAGAAAATTAAAAGAATTCAAGATGAAATTGAATAGATTCAAAATGAAATTGATTGGCCTTTGCGGTAAAGATCGTCGTTGATTTCTTGTAATTTCATAAATTTGTTTGGGTTATCAAAAGCAAGAGTTAGAGAAGTGAATGACAGAGTACAAAATATTCTTTTAATCTTAATATAGGTTATATAGTACTTTTCATGCACAAACTAAGGAAGCACGTAAAACACGAGCCCCATGCCATTGATCTTAAACTAACTAATAAAAATAATTCATTAATCTAGCCCAAAAACGAAATTTACTCTTGATATATCCCTAAATCCAAAAGAATCTATTGACTTTAACAGAAAAAACCTTTTATTATTCTCTTTGTCGCGTTGCATCAATTATCTTGACTTTTAATACTCTTGTGCTTTAGAAACTAATAAAAAAAAAGCGGTGAAAACCTTACAGTTTTCTGTAGATTGCTACATCTTGTAAGTACATGGTTAATTGTTTCCCAAAATGAAACTATATGAATGAAAGTGGAACGTAAATTTTACAAAAGCGAAATTTGAATATTTGGCCTTTAAACTCGATTCATTAACGAATGAATCATGGAGTATGTGTGTGTGTGTGTGTGTCTGTGTGTATAGTTTGAATCGAGTTGAGAAGAACAAATCTTTCATCCAAAGAGGAGATCAAGAAAGCCCAGCAAACAAACCAGTCATGTGACCAAAACTAATAATCTTTGGTGGTTTAGGACCCAAAACTTTCTGTGCCACATGCCTACACTAGTAGGAAAAACTATTTGTGTGACAAAGCAAATTTTGTCGCGTAAGGACGCCTTGTGCAACGAAGAACATATCTTCATCACGCAAAAACATTTGCACGACGAAAAAAGGTGTTCGTCGCGCAAAGCCAGCAAGAAAACCACGGGTGATTTTTTTTTTTGGCACAAAAATAAATGCGCGATGAAGATTTTCGTGCGGAACCTTTGCACCACAAAGGCTTCGTCGCGCAAAGCTTGTTCAGTTTCTAGGGAAAAGCATTCAATGCATGGGAAACCAAGGAACACTTGCCCGACAAAGGCTTCGTTGCGCAAGTTACAGTTAGTTTTGAGTCAGAACATTCAGTGCATGTGAATCAATAAGAACTTATACTGTATTTAGTGCGGGTCTTTGCGCGACAAAGCCTTCGTCGTGCAAAGGCCCTAACCTTCCTATAAATATGCGCTTCTGCTATCCTTATTCTTCACAATTTTGTTATCCATATTCTTCACAATTATGTTTGGTGCTGGGATGGAGGATAAAAACAAGAATCAGTGCGTGCCCGCCGACCCGAATGATTTGAGGCAACATGTGGAGTTCATGCATGCAACTGATGTAGCCATGGGGAATAATTGTCCTACTGCTAAGTGACATTCTTGGAAAAATGTGCCTAAGAATGTGAAGAATGCAGTGATGGATGACTTATTAGTAAGTATACTATTGATGGATCAATAATTAATTTTGTGAAATTTTTTTGTTATATGTTGGAATTAATTATTTGCATATATGTGTAATAGTGTAAGTATACTATTGATGATGATACGAACGAAGAGTTGATGAAGTTAATGGAGGCAACGTTGGAGGGAGATTACAACCGGTGGCGTTATGATTTCTAGCAGAATGGAGCACCTTCAAAATAATAGTTTTAAATTTATGTTTTTTATGACAATCTTTAAATTTAAGGTTTTTTTTATTTTTTTTATTTTTTATAAGTTATGTATTTGGACTTAATTATGCTTTAATTCCTGTTTGGTTTTTAAATAACTGAATGGAATATAATATCAATTTATTTAAGATTTTAAATTTTTTTTTAGAATAAATATTAGAACTGAAAATTTGTTTGTAATTATGAAGTTTACGTAAACATAGATATCTATGTTAACGTAAACTTCATAATTGCAAAGAAATCAGGGTCGTCACTAAAAGGTTTGTGCAACAAAGATTGTCGATGTGCAAAACCTTGCGCGACAGAACTGTCGTCATGCAAATCGCGTTCAGTTTTAGGTCAGCATATTTGGTGCAAGAGACACAGAAAAATCAATACCATATTTAGTGCAGATGTTTGTGTGACAAAGTCTTCGTAATGCAAAGTCCCTAACCTTACTATAAATATGCGGTACGGATCCGACACACTTATGGTCGCAGCCGTTACCGAATCACTGCTGACGAAGCAATAGGGCTTGTGAAGTCATAACAATGGCCCAACTTTTGGTTCGACATTGGAGCATTGGTGCGTACCAAATGTGCTGCAGATTGGGAGTCTTGGAGAGCCATCCCTGAGGAGCTAAAGATGCAAATGATTGATGAGTTAGCTGTATGTGTTAATTTTATTAGTGAAATAATAATATTTGTTAAATATAATATAATATTGAGCTTTTAATTTATTAATTTTTGCATGACAGCCTAATTGGGACATTGACAAAAATGACCCAAATCTAATGAAGGCTATCGACAACATGTTCAAGTCGCATTTCTTGGAGTGGAAGTTTGATAATTAACCCGCTGTAAAACTACAGCAAAAACCACAACAACCAATGGATGAGTAGAATAAGTTTTTTTATTTTTATTTATTGTTTATTTATAAACTAGAACTGAATTTTAAGTTTTTTTAGTATGAAAAGTTTAATTAAATATGTACTTAATGTTTAATATTAATAAAATTAATGCATTTTAATAAATATGTATATTAATTAATTATGCACACATGGTATAATGAAATAAGTTCTTGATTTATTAAGTATTTATGTGGTTTGAAAAAATTTAAAGAGTGAATGACAAGATTATTATTTTTTTTTCGAAAAAAGAACGTTAAAAAAGAGAGTATTGTGTGCCGAACTATGGTTCATCCCTCAATGTGTTATAAAAACGCAGCAAAGTGTAGTTGGATGACGCCGAAGGTTTGGCGCGACGATAGTTAAGTCTTTCACTTTACAAAACTTAACCAGAATATAGGAAGGCAGAAGTTGCAAAACAATTGCATTGCAGCAGCTGCCTTCCCTTGGAAATATTTCCTCCGACCGTCGGGATTGTCATTAGTCTCGGAGGTATAATTTTTTTTAACTAACTTATGTAATTTCCATTCATTTAAATTGTGTTGTATGTAGTTTATAGGTGTTGTGAGTTTATGTATTTGTATGCAAACATTTTTGTATGGATGTACAAAAAATGGTTTGCAATGTTCATATGAGCTTAGTTTCTCATTTGAGAATTAGTTGGATTTCGTGAATGGATGCGAAAGTATGGATGCGGTCCAATTAATACTTGAATTGTCCCAAAATTTTGTACAATTTGAGAATGCACAATTACATGTTGTATTTTGCAGTTCACGCATTAGAGGTTGAACGTGAGAAATGTGGTAGCATTTTTTTGCATTCTTCGGGTGCATCGTAGTTTTTTGTATCTACTTCCTACACTTGAAGAACTGCAGAGAGATGCTACCGAAATTTTCCCACGATAGAACTCTAATGTGTTGGAACAGTAAATTACAGCATGTAAATGTGCATTCTCGAATGAGATAGGACCCATACCGTAGGTATAAGGTGGCATGTCATAATTGAAGTTGTTGCAGCTCTTGTAAATTTGTTTTGTTTGCAGGTGAAATGGACAAACAGTGAATACAGCATGTCATAATTGAAGTTGTTGTAGCTCTTGTAAATTTGTTTTGTTTGCAGGTGAAATGGACAAACAGTGAATACATAATCCTAATAGATGTGCTGATGATTATTTGGATGGAATAAATCAGTTCATTGATTTTGCAATTGCAAACAACTGCAATTCAACTCAAATTCGGTGTCCTTGTAGAAAGTGTAATAACTTAATGATTGAATATTTGAAATTGTTTAATACCATTTAGTCAGAAATGGGATGATGAAAACCTATACTACGTGGAATCATCATGGAGAACAAATACAATATGCTTCATCCTCCCACATTAGCCAAGCAGTGGATATAGTTGAATCTGTTGTGGACCCAAATGACCAAATTATGGACCTTATCAATGATGCTTTTCCAATAGCTAGTTCAAATATGAATAAGTAGAAGATGACATCCCTCACACCATGGACAGTGAAGCATTCAAAAAATATGAAAAACTATTAAAAAGTGCCAAGCAAGAATTATACTCATGTTGCGAAGGATTTTGGGTGCTCACGACCATTGTTGAGTTGATGCATAGCAAAATAAAGTTTCGTATGTCGAACCAGTGTTTTGATTATTTTTTGAGAGGTTTTTAAGAGGATGCTTCCAAAGGACAATTGCCTTCCTAAGGATCATAAAAGTGCAAAGAAGGTTTTGAGTGGTCTTGGATTGGGATAAGAAAAAATTCATGCGTGTAAAAATAATTGCATTTTGTTCTACAAAGAGAATAAATTGTTGAATAAAAGGGTATGTAATGAGTCGCAGTTTAAAATGACCTCTCAAATTAGAACAACGAAGATTCCACAAAAAGTTATACATTATCTCCCATTAAAGCTCACGTTGCAGCGATTGTATATGTCGACGCACATTGCAAGCGACATAAGGTGTCATAAGGATGACGATGTTATGAGACATCATGCAGATGAAGAGGCCTGGAAAGAGTTTGATCGGTTGTACCCCAATTTTGCACGTGTGCCCTGAAATGTTATATTGGGACTTGCGAAATATGGGTTTAATCTGTTCGGGGTTCTAAACCAAAACCACAACACTTGGCCAATCTTCGCAATTCCGTATAATTTACCACCTTGGAAGTGCATGGAAAAAAAAATATGATGATGACGTTGTTGATAACCGAAGATCCGAGCATGTCTATTGATGTGTATTTACAGCCATTGGTCGATGAACTAAAAGAATTATGGAAAAACGATGTTCCCAAGTACAATAAATCTACTGGGAAGATGTTTACTTTGAGAGCAGCCGTGATGTGGACTATAAACTATTTTCCTGCATACGCTATGATGTATGGGTTGAGCACTAAAGGCTATTACGCATGCCCAGTTTGCAAAGATAACACAACGTCTAGTTGGCAAGCGGGAAAAGTTTGTTACCTAAGACATCGTAAATGGTTGCCGAGGGACCATGAATGGCATTAGAACGAGACAGTCTTCTTCAACGGCACAGAGCTTCGGCCAAGACCTAGAGAATGGTTCGGTGATGAAATTTTGGCTCAGGTGAATTGGTTGGATTTTGCTCCATTGGACAAATTCGTAAATAGGACAAGACCAGACACACATCTAAACTGGACACACAAGATGAGGTTGTTCGAGCTCTCGTACTGATCCAAATTAAAGTTGAGACACAACATTGATGTAATGCATGTCGAGAAAATTATGTTTGATACACTAGTCGAAACTATACTAGACATCGAGGGAAAAACAAAGGACACAATAAAAGCTCAGATCGATCTGGAAAAAAAAAGGGCATTAGGCCAGGTTTATGGATGGAAGGATGAAAACATAGCCAGAAAGAAACTCGCATCGTTTTCGGTGAAACCGGATAAGAGGAAAGAGTTTTTGCAGTTTCTATCTTCTGTAAAGTTTCTAGATGAGTATGCTTCAAACATCTGCCGTTGTGCAAACGTGGATGAAGGTAAATTTTTGGGCCTCAAGAGTCATGATTGTCATGTCATACTTTAACGCCTTCTCCTAGTGGGAATTCGACACCTTTTGCCCGAAGATGTGGTGAAGCCGATTATGTTGTTGGCGAGATATTTTTCTCAATTAACTGCAAGATCTTTGTGCAAGTTTGATGTTAAACAGTTGTGCAATGATATTATTGAAGTGCAATGCAAGTTTGAACAAATATTTCCTCCAGCTTTCTTCATAAGCATGATCCACGTGATGATTTATTGGCTGAATGAGACACTTCTAGCCGGACTGGTCAGCTATCGATGGATGTTTCCGATAGAAAGGTATATAATTGCAGTAAATACTTTAGTTCGTGGTGTATTTACGATTTGACTAATTTTATACGAAATTTTGTTTATTGATGCAGACTACTGGGTGAATTAAAAAAAAAGTGTATGGAACAGGGCAAAGCCCGAAGGATCAATCGTGGAGGCATGGGTCGCATTTGAGTCGTTTACATTTTGTGCAATGTACCTACAAGACTTTGAGACTACATTCAACCGACAACAACGCAATAATGACAGTGGTGGAAGAAATGAAAAACTTAATGTTTTTGCCTAAATTGCACGACTCTTTGGTGAAACAATAAAAAAGGAGTTGTTTGACAAAATGGACATAGAGGTAGCACATTGCTTAACAATTGTGAGGAGACAATTATCTACCTAGATGAGCATGAAGAGTCGATGAAGCGGGAACATCCTTCACAATTATATGCCAAAAAGCATCGTGATCTTCGATGGTTTCGTGAAAATGTAAGTTGTTCGTGTTTTGGGTCATTTGCATAATTGTAAATGTTAAACTAACACGGCAACTTTTTCTCATTTATTTAGGTGAAGAAATTGAAGGAAATGAATTCGCCCGGTTACACTCAAAATTTGTACAACTTTGCTATTGTGCCCCTAAGTGCAGAATTGTACTCCGGTTGTCATGTAAATGGCATCAAGTTTTTGGCAGCTGATCACGATGACGAGCTTTGTACGCAAAATAGTGGGGTACATGTCCTTAGTGCGGGCGACATTGTAGACATTGATTTCTATGGAAAACTGACAAGTGTTGTGCAATTGCTTTACAAAGACCTATGTCAAGTTATCATGTTTAAGTGTCACTATTTTGATACAAACCCACGTAGTGTTGAAGGTGTTAAGCGAGACGATGGTTTGATATCGGTCAATAGATGTTGGTATAACGACGACCCCTACATTTGGCAATGATGGCCAAACAAATTTTCTATATAGATAACCCTAAGGGTAGGAAGGGATAAAAAATAGTTCAGAAGATTGAGCACAGAAAGCTGTATGATATTCCAGACTGAGATCCTGCTTCAAATGTTGATTATCGTGATGCTGCTGACCAACAATTGGATACTTTAACGGAACTTGGTGCAGATACACTGCGGGATATGACTATTGTACAATAACCGTAACAAGTAGCCGAAGGTCCTAAAATTGAAATACCGATCGACTCCATTATGATTGACCTCAGGATCTAACGCGATACAATGCACCTAAATGTGCATTGACATGCCTACAGACGAGGAGGAATGGGAGTCTAAATTTGACGATAGTGATGATATTTATTCTAGTTCAGACAAGGATTAATGAAAAATTGTGATGTAAATGTAATGATATTTATTGAATGGTATTTATTTTGTATACAAACAAAAGTTTCCTTTAAAAATTGTAACATAATTAATTAAAAAAATTATTTATTTATTTAAACCAAAAAAATAAATAAATTTACATATATTCGTGAGGTTTTAGAAATGTTTGTCGTGCAAATATTAAAATTTTGGTTTTTTTTTTAAACTGGTGGCACGACGAAACTTTAAACACCCTCGTCGCACAAACATGTAAAAATTTGATTCTTTTTCCCAAAATTGGGCGTGTTTTTATATATACATATACACACACACACATATACAAATTTACTAAAGTTTAATATTTAATAACAAATTTACTAAATAAATTAAAACATGTCTTACTTGTTTTCACTTTTTTTACCTTCATTTCCTTTTCTTACCACTTTCTTAGCATGTAACCACCCCCCTATGAATATCATTGTCACCTATCTTACCACTTCCCACACTTTCATCCACTTCTTCTTGATTTTCTTGTTGAGGTTGTGTTTCAAGTGTTTGGAGTTAAGGTTGGGGTTGGGGTTGGGGTTGCATCTTGACCTATTAACCAAAATAAGACATAATGTTATATTAAAATATAGTAGCTAGCCCTGTAACTCATTCATATAAATTGCGTGCATAGTCATATGAATAAGTCATATAATTCTACAATAATCCATACATTTTAAAAGATAAAATCACGCTTGAAGCAAGCAAGCAGCAAGCAAAAGAGGTAAAAAAGTATGCACACCAACATAACACCAATCTCCAATTTTATCATATTAGTATGCGAAGTAAGTGAATAAGTCATATAACTCTGCAATTCTATCATATTAATATGCGAAGTAATACCCAATTGAATAAAGTTTTGAAAGACGCCAATCCCCAATTTTATCTTGCAGCAAGTGAATAAGGTAGGCAGCAAAGCAAAATAGGTCATATAAAATAGGTCATTAGTATGCGATGTAAAAAAGTAGGCAGCAAGCAAAATAGGTCATATAAAAGCAAACCAATTAATAAATCCCCAATTTTATCAATTTAGGGTTTCTGAAAACTTTTATCTAATTACAAAGAAGGACAATCCATTTTTCAAAATTGATGACAGAGTGCGATGGAAAACTGATAAAAGAGTACAATGGAAAAACTGATGAAAGAGATTCCTAAACTTCATCTCTATATTCTTCAAAATTGTATGTAAATTACCTTGACAGATGAAACCGTGGAGAAGGACAACTCAAGTTAATGAAGGAGATGATGAGATGGACTGCAGAGAAAGACAAAGTCACCGGAAAGAGAAACGAAAATGAGTCGACACGATAGTATTGAGAGAGCTGCGAGCCTGCAATGGCGGAAAAGCCTTAGGTTTCTTTCTATCGAGCAGAGAGTGGGAGATTGAGAGTAGTTTGGATTCCTTGAAACTTTTTGGATAAATGAGTCAGACTAGGATATAAAAATATTAAGAAAAATTACATAATATATAATTATATATATATGAATAAATACATAATATAATATTAATAATATTAGTAGGTACGGTATACCATCGATATTGATTTTGAATACCAGTATCGTACCTAAAAAGTATGGTACGGTACAAATACCGTACCATTACTAATTGGTACGAATTTTTGGTAAAAATTTGATATGGTATGGCTGATAGGGTTGTTGGTACGATAGTTTGGTAAAAATTTCCACCCTTAGCTGATACACAGTACAAGCACAGCCCTCACATAGTACAACCATTACAATCAATTACAAAAGGGTATGTAAGGAAATCTGGATGTTCCTTGAGCATGACCGAAGATCATCACAAGACAACTCCATACCATACGAATTGGGTGAAAAAAAGTGTACCAAAAATAAATGTATATTAGAAATACTTGAATTTACACCTATTTGGAAGGTAGGTTTTTCTTTTCTAAAGAAAAATCCAAACCCCTTACATTGGATATAAATGTAATAGGGACACTATAACTACGACGTTTTAAGCATATCACGTATTATCATGTTTTTTTAATTTTTAACACGACAACATCATATAATTTTGGTTTGACAACATCATAACAGTCCCATTTAATATAAGTCTTTTTTCAACAGACCCCTAAACCCAATATAAGTCACAAGAGACGGAATTTGGTTTCTCAGGACAACACAAGGAATGTCAAACTGTCACAAGGGCATGCGTTGGTTTTATGGTATATGGGTAATTGTATTGGGGTGCAACTTGCAAGAGGGTATTTGACTTGGATCGAATGCATCGAGGAGGGCAGCTGTTCCTATTCAGTGAAGCCAGTTTACACGTTTTAAGATTTCATACAAATGGGATATGCTCAGTCCTATTTTAGGATTACAATCACGTACACGAGTATGTTTAGGACAATTAGCAGAAATAATTATGTTTTGGGTAGAAATGATAATTTTTTTGTAACGACAACATAATGATTGACATAACGACGGCATGATGATGGCAGAATGACCACACAATAACACTTGATCATATCTACAGCCAAAATGATCATTCCAACTCGACATATTAATTATATATTGACCACACAACGACAACAAAAATGATGATGTAATGACGACATAATAAACACTAATAATTTTTGCAATAATGTATCAAAATATGTTTACTGTAGCTAAATGCCCTAAGAGATTGTGTAGAATGAGGGGAAAAAGTGTGCAAAAATGAATTCCCTGCCGCGATGACATGAGCAGTAATGTCTTGTATATTTTTGTTATATCTCCAACGTGAGAACCTACTTTGGTACTATAATAATATTTAGACTCCTCATGGTCCAAAACCAATATCATCAATATTGTTCATAACTATACAACTATTATTAGGTGTGAGGTTTTATCACAAAAAGTCTCGGTGACATTAGCAGTTAACCTCCAATCGTAAATATTATTTTAATTCATCTCAAATGTGAGACTACTTTCCAAAACCAATACAAGTTTGCTAACATCACCTCGTTTTTATTGGGCAATTAGCTAGAATGATCAAATTTTGACATTTGATTGTATAAATGATTAGTTTTTAGTAACGACAATATATTGATTATATATCGATGACAAACGATGACAAAACAACAACACAACGATAATATAATAACAACATGCTAAAACTGATTATTTTTTTAACCAAATATCAAAAACTAATAATTCTCCTAATTATCTTTTTTATTTTGTTTTTGTGATGTGATGTGATGAACTGTTTTGCTCTGTTGATATGGCTAGAGGTGACACACCCCGACCCCGAATGTCCACATGGACTCCGAATCGAGCTGTGCTGACTGACACCAGGAGAGTGACAAAGCCATAAGTGTAGTAATGTGGAAAATATGAATAAATTTAAACCTAAAAATGCCTAAATATAAGAGTGTGCTTGTGAGCAAGAATGAACCTATTTCACACATGATGTCAGAGCAAAATTAGAATAAGAACTATACCATCGGAAGTAATCTCTGATAACAGTGTTTGCCAGAAATCCTCGTCGACATGAACACTGTCACTAAAACCTGGAGGGGCAAAAAATAAGGGTAAGTGGACCTAAAAATAAAGTTTTATAAAACTTTTCTGAAAACATTATAACTTCTTGCCGTAAAACAAGTGTAGTTTCCAAAATATACATACTACGTATAGCATGAAATACTTACCATAGCCTGCAATATCTCAAGACTTAAATATGTCACAAATTTGTAAATAAGCATATAACTTCTAGTAATCCCAATATCTCGCACAAACAAATATATCACATCGAGTGCTCATCGACACATACTGACACATGAGTTCATGCAAAGGTATTCTGACATGAACAAGACTGGTGTAATAATGGTTTACGCTCTAGTACAACAATCATGTGAAGACTGGCGCTATGCTTATCACATATGAGTCCTAGTTGCCTATAGCAATCTAGGACGGGACTGACACATACAATGGATCCAAATGAGCATACAATGCGATGTGAGCATACATGTGAAATACTAGCCTTGACTCGGGCAAGTACTAACACCGGTGCGGCAAACGATGAGCACATAACATAAATATAGTCATGCCACAGTGATTTGATACTTCTAGTCAACAATATTATTATTCGTAGTCGTAAATTTAATTAAGGCATCGCGTAAGATTTATAATGATTTCCTAATTCTCATCATTACGTCATTTCCTATAAATGTTAATTTAATTATGACAGTCATATAGAAAATTCATTATTAGATGTATATATGGAAACTAAACAAATATATATATATATATATATATATATATCAAAGAAAAGATCCACTCACAAATCATGTTGTTGAGTCGAACCAACCTCACGGTCATCGAAGATCCTTGTGATGCGTTTCACCTAGAAACGAGATCATTTATGTAAATGTAGCGTACTAACATAATTACGCATTTTCGTACAAAATACGGCTAATAAATGAACTATTTTAAAACTATCAAATTTCAAAAAACGGATGGCAAATTCGAATTCGGCACATCAAGAAATCTAAGAAGGGACCTCGGGTTCCTCCATGTGCCGCCACAAGGTGGCTGCATCGGTAGTCACGCCCCGCATGCACTGGTCACCATGTGCATCCACAAGCCGTCACCCCAATTTCCAGATTTTTGCAGGTTTTTCTCTCGACTTTCAGAGCTCATTTCGAGCTCTATTTTCAACCAAATGCAATGATTCAAAAGCCATATTGAAGCTAGAAATGTGGAGCACAATTCCATACAAAATTGGGCCGAGTTAATGCCGGTGTTGGCCGAAAAAATGGTCTAAAGATGGCCTGACAGCCACGGTTCAATGGTTTTCCAGAAAACTATCAAATCCATCCTTGAGAGGTTTCTGCACCATTAAGACACACGTAAAAACCTAGTAATTGCTCAGAACATAAAAAAGGAGAGGATTAAAGGGATATCGAGTCCTACCTTACCTGGGACGACGGAAAAAATACTCGGAGAGCTCCGAGTTTGAGTTTTTGGGTTTGGATGCCCAAACAGGACATTTGTACATGGTACTGCATTCGTGGTGGGTTGGAGACAAGGACGATGGTGGTCGTTAAATAGGGCGTCGGAGATCGTTATGGCTACTTTTGTGCAGTGAGCACATAGTGAGTGAGAGAGGTAGGGCATCCAAGGGAGATGTGAGGGAGTCTGATCCCCTTGAATTTGAGTTTTGGAAGGATGACAAGTAGTTAACTTAAGGTGGCCGTTCACTAAAGCTTGCCAGAGGTGTGGTGGTGATGGTAGGTCTCTGTGTTTAGAGAGAGAGAAAGAGAGTTAAAAGAGAGAGTTAGTTGAGAAAGAGTGGAGAGAGAGAAATGAGAGTTGGAAGAGAGAGAGGCCTGGGAGATTAGGTAGCGTTTGGTACGTGGGACGGGACGGGACGGAACGGGACGAGCCGTTCCGTCCCACGTTTGGTGCGCCTAAAAACTGTGGAACGGGTTGTCCCATGGGACGAAATTTGGCTGATTTTTCGT
>JADOBS010302906.1:0-15792 GCA_015708375.1 Cydonia oblonga | reverse complement strand
GTAAAATTCTACAAAATGTTAATCTCTCTCTCTCTCTCTCTCTCTCTCTCTCTCTCTCTCTCTCTCTTCCCCCCTTTTGCTTCCATTCTTTTAAACAGAGAAGGATGGTATTAAGCTAAAGAAAAGTCACAGAAAGGTAAACAAAAATGGCAAACAACATCAAGGCATAAACCATGATTCTTGACACAATCTCTTTCTCTGAAGTGTAAACAAAGGTGCTATACAAAAAGTATAAAAGAGGAATCTGTTCCTTCATATTTCAGTCTTCACCCACAATTTTCACATGCAAATACACGATTAATATTATATGGAGAGGTTAATCCCATCTTGGTCTCCACATAAGCGAACAATTAAATACTGAAACGACATGCAGCAGCACTTCATAAAGTACCAAACAGTATGTCACTCATTCAAATTTTCAATCATGAAGTTACCAATGCATAACTAAATCTGCATAAGAAAAAAAATGTTTCTTCCATTCCTTCATTTTTTTTTTCCTTTAAGAAAGTTTCAAACATAAGATTCACAACTCTTGATCGCCTAGGCCAGTGCCTTACAGTTACAGAGCTACTCTTGAACCATGTGTAGTATATGGGATAACAAAGTAGTTGAGGAAGTGTAAGCTTCGGTTTTATTACACCCCACAAAATAAAATCCTCTAGTTGTTTTACAATCTTCAAAAATAATCCAAACCCAAATCCAACTTCTCATTTGAAAGGAATATTTAATAAAACAAGACCAGATTTAGCCCTCAGGGGCCTCACAAGTCATCAACTAATCTTGACCAATTTGCAAAACCACATCACCACAAGAGCAACTAAGCATGTTTATCTCCACAAACAAAACCCCCATGATTCAAGTACCAATTTACAAACCCTAGGCGAAATCATCGATACGAAACAAATCCCAAGACCAAATCAGATAACGCCAAAACAACAAACCCATCACCCAATTCTCCCTAAAAACCACAGTCCCATCACAGAAAAGAACAACACGGCCTAGAAAAACCCGACCCAGATCAAACATCTCAAAAATCCCCAAAAAAATTGAAACTTAAACCAAACAATTCAAATCACCGAAACATAATTCATTAATCCCCCAAATTAAACCCACGATTAGCACAGCAAACCTACAACAATCCAAAATTTCTCTTCCTTTCCCTAATTTCCTAGCAAACAAACAAATTAAAACTCGATCTGAGAAAACAAACATAAACCCTAGACAAAGGAGCGGAACGAGCGAGAGAAATAGGGTACTTACAGCAGGAAAACGGGTATCGAGCTTCTTCCTCATGGCGTCAGATTTGAAGCATTAATTAAATCGAAAAGGCAAAACAACAAGGAAACCGAAAGCGAATCGAATTTTCAGAGCCTCAGAAGAATGATTGCTGCTTTCATCATTGTCGTATAAAATCCACCGCACCCCTCTCAGATCCGAAACCTTTTTCTTCTTCTGAAATAAAATTGAAAATATATATAATAATACGAAAAACACAAACAGATTAAACTGGTTTTTTTGGTTCCAACGGAATATCCGACCGTACGAGTTGGAGGAAATAGAAACGTAAACAGAGAGGGATGATAATACGAAGGATCGGATAGACACGCCGTGTTGGACTTATTAGGATATTGAAGCACCGCTCCACATGTCACTCTCTGAATGGTAGGTATTATTCAAAGTACAAGTTGTGCCACGTATGATTTTAGTTTATTCTATTGTATAGGACATTTTATCTTCGATGTGATTGCTGATGATTAGATTACGAGAAATTGTAAGAATACTCTATCAAAATATGACTCTCCATCAACGCTTTATCACTTTATATTTTAACTTTAAGTCTTGCTCCAGCATTATAAAATATTGTTTAAAAAATATAAGGATAAAAAGTTCATAAAAAGCCTAACTTTTGAGAGGTTTTTTTTGTAGATTATTACTAGACGTTGATTATCTAAAACATTGTTTTTTTTTTTGTCAAATCGATAGATTTATTAAATTAAATATTGGATTAGAGAATCAACCGAATTCGAAATTACACTGTGCCGTGCCTTATGCTCATTCGATTTTGTCACGTGGCGGGAATGCAGTGGCTGTTTGGCAGGAAAAAACAACAGTCCTTCACACACCTGATTACTATCTCCACGCCGCACGTCCCAACCCTTCCTCCTCTATCGTTCTCTCTCTGTCTCTCGCTCCGCCTTCCTCCACCGCCCTCCTCACCGAGTCCTCAGTCACCCGCGCCCTCATATCCCCGTCGCCTTCGTAAAACTCCGTCACTGAGCTCTCAGCCACCTCCGAATCCTCTCCCATCCTTCGATGGAGATATAATTCATAGATATAAGAGATGGATGCTAAAGCCAGGAGCAAGGCGCTGTTTCGTGGGAAATCGAATGCCCAGAAGAAGGACCAGCGCATAAACTCTCCTCTCGTACGGTCAGTACCCACGCCTTCTCTCTTCAATTTTTTATTTCTCAGTGTGTATTTATGTATATGTATATATTGCCATTGGGGTAATAGATTTTTCCTGAAGAATTTAAAACTAGAGGTTGTGGAGTTTCTGTAAAACCCTTTTCGTAAATTTTGTGTTTCAATTGCATTCTGTAGAACTTTTTTCGTAAGCAATGTGTCTTGTAGTTGGTTCTATGATCACCATATTCTTGAATGCTCAATTGATGTATGTGGTTAAAAATTGTGTTCTCGGAATTTGATCGTGTCAAAAGCTTTTAGTTTATGAAGTACAAAGTACGAATTCGGTTTGGCAGTCCGTTTCTTGTTTGTACAAAACTTATGATTTGAAAGGAAACTTATGAGAACTGGTTTAGTTAGGAATAGGATTTAGCTGAGAAAATGCTCAGTAGGGAACAACCTAACTTATATTTTCTCGGAATGCATCTTGAACTAAAGAGATTTATCTTGTCATTGTTTACTTCCACCTTCTCGTTATGTATCTTATCGTTGCTGTACCTTTTTTGGAACTTTTTGCTTATTACTGGTTCCGTTCTCGTGTTGGCATATATAAATTGCTAAGCCAGAGTTCCTGATTGCTTCTTTCTCTCCTTTTTTGTGATACATACAGGGGCAACGAATCTGACCAGCCCGTGTGCAGGGTTTGTGACATTACTCTGAAATCTGAATCTCAATGGGATGCGCATAAAGCATCGCGTAAACATCGTGAGGTGATCATTGTTCATACAGTACTTCCCTATTTGTAAAATTAAGAAACTAAGAGGCCTAGACAAACATCTTGTATCGTAGAAAATTCGAAGTTGATACAAAGGATGCAATTTTTTGAAATAATATGAAAGGGTTACTGCAGCATTTTACCGGCTTCTTGAAATATAACAAAGCAACTCATTTGATCTCAATCAAATCATGTATTGTGAATCTGTGATGTTGAAACATTAAAATACTGCTGAATTCAACCTGGCCATTGTAGCTTCTAAAATGTCGTTTTGTTATTTCTTTTCATTATTTTGTCTATCTTCTCCCTCAGAAGCTTAGGGCCTATCCCATTTACTAATTACGGGCAATAACTGATATTGTTCGGTTACTACATCTTCTTGTATACTAATTTGAGTTGGATATCCCGTATGTCAGTCAACTTACATTCAGTCCATATGTGGCGGAAAGATGAAGCATTTCCTTCTTTACACTTTCTAGGCTTGAAACTATGATGGGCCGGGAAAGTAGGTGACATTAGCATTCAACTTACATTTAGTCTTAGATGGAATTCCTTATTCTTTTTCTTTAATATATCTATCTGAATGATTATTACTAATAGAATGTTTGTATTGCTTTAGGCCCTAAGTAATTTCAAAGCTACAGCTGCTGGACTAAACATAGTCAACAATG
This sequence comes from Cydonia oblonga, assembly GCA_015708375.1. Lineage (NCBI taxonomy): Eukaryota > Viridiplantae > Streptophyta > Magnoliopsida > Rosales > Rosaceae > Cydonia > Cydonia oblonga. The sequence goes on along the minus strand of JADOBS010302906.1, from coordinate 11,943 downwards.
CAAAAGCTGAAGCGCTTCCGGAATTGCCAAAATCTAAGCCTGAACATCCTGTGGAGTTGCATATACCAGGACCTGAACGCTCTACACAATTGCCTAGAGAGCAGTCGTCATCTGAGCTTCCTCAGCAGTTTACACAAGTTCTGCCCGTTTGAAGCTGTTCGCTTCCCCAAATTACTATCTGGTATTTTCTGGAGGACAGTGGTAATAGGCTATTTTAAACCTGAGAAAATTGGAACAGGCCTATTTTGTAAATGAGTAATACATGAAGATATTGCCTTGAAGATAGTACACATTAGAGGTTCTGCGCCTAATATGAGCTTATAGTAAAATACATAAGGGAAAAAAAAATATCCAGTACCACTTCACTTCCTACACAAAAAGGAAGCCCTCCTTTGCTGGTGGTCAAAGTGTAGAATTCTGCTGTGGTAGGAAGCCATATGATTAGATAAAAATCTAAGAATAGGTAACCTTGAATTCTCCAGTCAGTGGTTTCCACACATGGTTTTCCATTGACCCAATGATGGCCGTCCCTCCCTTATTGTCCTGGGATTTTCTGTGTTTGCTTGGCTTCTCTTTCTTTTTATAGTGCTCGTGGTTTATGCTGCCATGAGCTCAATTTGAAGTGTGAGACTAGTTGAGTATGAAAACTACTGATTGATTGTAGATATCATAACATGGTTTTTTATAACGAGTTTCAACATTTACAATGATACTTTTCCAAAACTAAATTTAAGACTTGCATGGGAAGTTTGTTATTTGAGATTTATAGTTTTGGCATTATTGTACATAATATATCGAGTCTCTTAGGTTTAATATGAAAGCATTGTGACCTTGAGTTTGTATTTACTGTATGGCAGAGATGAGTACAGAGAATTTGAGAAGTTGATACAAGAGGACTTGATGGAGGTCGATAATCGTATGGAAGAAGAGGAGGTGAAGGTTTTCATGTCCTTGCATAGTTCATTAGGTTTTTTTTTTTTTTTTTACATTTACGTGGATGTTGATTTGCGCATACTCATAATTCTTTTGTTATTGTAATTGTGCTGCAGATTGATGCTGCTGAGACGATAAAAGAGGCTTAATCAGTGGAGCAAATGTGAGTGCAGCAATAAAATGCTATCGTTCTAAACATTCTTTTGTTTTTTGCAACTCAATTTTCTTTGCTGTTAGTTTTTACCTTCTTCGTTCTCCTTTTGTTTTCCAGGGCATATAGCGAGAAAGTGGAATTGTTGAAAAAGAAGAAATTGGAAATGAAGGCTGCCAGTGCTGCCAAGCGTAGAAGAGTTTCGGAGGTTGTAAAAAAGGAGCCTAGTCACGATGAATCATCGAGTGATAGTGACACGGATGAGAATTTTGCAGTGGATTGGAGAGCTCAACATTTGTGAATGCTCTTGGGGGTCTCCTCTACAATCCGTTCTTGACATTTTCGAAACCCGCCAACCTAATGTGCCAAGAAATTGGTTTTTGGAATCCTTGTGCTCTCTTTAACTGCAACAGGGCATGTATATGCACGATGGGGAGGGAGCGAATGTGAAAGCTAAAATGTGCACCCAGCTCATTTGGATATCCCCACATTGTTAAGAAGGAACAATGCTTTGTGGCAAATATATTTTCCGGTCGACGACTCGATGTACTTATTTTTAGCATAAATTTTCTTACAAGCAGAGGTGGAGCAATATATTTACTTGAAATGCGGCCTCAGTAAACTACGCATAGGCTAACAAGTTCATACATTTCAATTCATATTGAATGGATTAACAATTATTATAAAAGTCACTATCACAAAGGGTAAAATTGACCTGCATCATTCTTTTGGTTTTAAAGTTGAAGATTGATAAATTTAAGCGTTTTTATCACAAATGGTTCCTGAAATTGACCCACTTCATTAAGATGGTCCCCAAAATTGAAAATCGATCAATGTAGTCTTTGAAAATGAGTGTCGCACATCAATGTAATCATTCCTTCACAAATTAAAAGTTTAGGCTAATTTCATTCTTTAGTAATTTCGGGCTTAAATTTTAAGCCAAAACTATTGGAGGAGAAATGCTATTTTTGGATTAAAACCTAAATTTTATGGGGCTAAAATTTAGGCTTTAAACTCAACCATTGAACTTGATCTAAGGCTATCTCAAACGGGTTGGAATATGTGACTTTAAATTTGACTCGATTCTTCTCCAACTCAAATTTAATTCTAGAGTTAAAAATGGGACATAACACCATTGTTTGCGAAAGTTATATTTAGCTCTAATTTTGATTCAATTCCTCTTTAATGAACAATATTTAAACGATAAGGGTCAATTTTGACTCCGTACACATTAGAGATGAAATAATTTGCACCACCACATTTAACGTCTAATATGACTTCATAACATTTAACTTAGATATTATGAGTGGAGTGCGATTTACACTCTCAAAATGACTTGAAGAGGAATGTACATAACATTCTTGGTTTCCATGCACGCAGTAATTATTTATTACCAAGTTCAGTTTCCAGGTTCAAATCCAGTACAAGCTACTTAAAAATTCGATGCACTGATTGCCACCCATATAACACTTAGTATAGAAGGTTGGCAAACATGGCATCCATTTGATTGGACAGTCTTGATTAATTACTTGTTCTAACAAAAATGGTCTAAAACCCAACTTTTTTAATCCATGGTTGTATGGAACACCTCTTATGGCACACAGATTACAAAAGTTAAATTCTATTTCATATTCTTCCATTTTCTTAGCAGCCTCATATTTATTACAATTTAATCACTTCCTTAAAGAAAATATAGAATTTATAAATCAAACATTCGAACAGGATCGTGATATTTCAAAATTTCAAAAACCAATAAAGGACACAGTTTATCCTTCGGAATTGGATGGCAAATAAGTTGATGTACATGCATCTTAATTCCACGTTTACAATGAATTCTATTGATACGTTTTAGGAAATATATATACTATCTTTTTGGGATACTAACGTTAGTGACAACTAGTTTTCACTGTGCATGCATTGACCTCTAGATATGGAAATTACCTGCAAGTGTTTGGTTAAATTCTTCAACTTATCTGCATACAACTCACAACCTTCAAAATTAAGACTTGTCATATCTAATGTAATCAAAGCTGGATTTTCTGTTTAATTTTTTTTCCCTGTATAATTTTTTTTCCCTGTAATAAGTTGCATGATTTGTGCTTGCCAAACTAGGTAGAAGTAAAAACAAGGAACCTTCAAAGTTTAAACTCTTGAATGGAAATGTAATATGGTAATTATAATGAAAGGGTAAATTAATAGTTCAATGTAATATATTTTTTTACTGCTGCTGTTGAACAATTTTTTAACTTGTCTCTGTTATTTATTTTCTTTGTTTTTCTTTACCCTTGTTTAATAAATTATTTATCTTGTAGCATTTTTAACTAAGAGATTTTAAATGTTTCATTGTAATCGATCAAGTTTATTTCTTTCAAGCCCAAAACTAGAGGAAGAGGGATTAATTTGTGACCATTTGATGATATAATACATTTGTTATGATCGAACTACTAAATACTTTTATTATTGTTTTTTATTTTATTTTTATGAACGGTATAATATTGATTCAAGAAAAATTACAATGCTTAACTAATACAACATGAGAAACAAACTGTATATCATAATCGTACATTAAAGAGGAGGTTAATTTTTTCTCGACACCATTAGTTGTGTGCCACGTGAACAATTTTCAACTAAGCCCGTTTATTGATTAATGTAGTACACGTGGAGGACCGATGTTAGCATTTTATCACTTAAAATTTTACACTTAACTAGATGGATGTACATGCAATTGAGTTAAAAAGGAACGTTTACCAATTTTCCATGTAATATTATTAATTATTATTTTCAATGCATGGTTGTAACTTATTACCAAGTAGGGTTTTGGTTGTTCAAATCCAGTATAAAGCTACTTAAAAAGTCGATATTGCCACCCGTATAAAAACTTATCAATATAGAAGGTTGACATGTATATCTGCATAAAAAGCCGGAATTACATTGTACTTGCAATTTTTGTTTGAATGATATAATTATTGTGGGGGCAAAGTCTTGGCCATGAAGCCAAATCTCAGCAAAAGCTTAGTCACCACTTTATTCCTATACTATTATAGTGCATATTACAATTACGATATGGGATTTCTTTCCAAACATGAACGATTAGCATTAACTCAAACCCTTAATAAAAAGGAGTTGATGTCTTCAAATCTTGTCATCAAACCCAAAATTTCTTTTCTAATTAGTTCAGGAGATGGCTGAAGAACATCAAAGCCCTTCTGAAGCCTCTAACGTCTCAGGAGCCTCAGATGGCACTCCACCACCAAAAAAAGATAGCCCTCCTCCTCCCCCTCCTCCTGACCTTCCTGACCAAAAAATGAAGATGAAAATGAAAGAAAAAATCATCATCGATGATTCTGATGATGAACAACCCCAACCCAAACTCAAAAAGCCATCCCCGGCAGCCGGATCATCCTCATCACTGACACCGAGTTCACGTGCCTTGCTTGATCTGAAGCTTTCCAACAACAACCCTGATCATGCGTCAGGGTCGTCAAAGGAACTCGTTATGTTCAACCCTCTCAACCAGGGTTCATCATTGAACCCAGAGGGATTAGGGTTATTGTCTCAACACAACGAGCCAAGAAACGAGAGCCCGCGTGGTGGTGATGGGAGAAAACTCCGAACTAGGGTTTTCACATGCAACTTTTGCAAGAGAGATTTCTCTACTTCCCAAGCATTGGGAGGTCATCAAAACGCTCACAAACAAGAGCGTGCCTTGGCCAAAAGACGTCAAGGAGGAATAGGAATGGACAATCTCTTCGGACATTCATATCGTTATTATAGTCCATATTTAAGTATCACTCAACACCCTCTCTATGGATCTTATGGTAGATCTCTTGGGGTTAGGATGGACTCCATGATTCATAAGCCTTCTTATCCATGGTCTGCTTCGACGTCCGGGTTAGGGCGCTTTGGCCATGGTATTGGTGCTGGGGGTTGGTCATCATCAAGGCCAGGAGGAATCATGAATAACTTTCAATCCTCCATTGATAGGCTCAACCTTCATGGCCTTCATGCTAATACTACTCCCAGTGGAACATTAGGGCTTCCAGGAACCAGCAGTGCTTCAAGGTTTGATCAGGAAATTGGTTCTTCTCGCAACTTTGGTGGTTCAAACTTCGGAATCAACAGGCCAATCATTGCTGGTGATGTTCTCCGCCATGAGCCTCTGGAACCCGATACAGATGCTTCTGGACTCGATTTGTCTCTTAAGCTTTAAATTTGTTGTTGTTTGTTTGTTGTTGTTGTTAAATTTTATTTATGTAGAACATAGACACAGTGTTTGGTTTAAGTTCGATTAGTTGCTAGTTTGTTTGAGTGCTTTTATTTGTATTTCCATCCACAGATCATTTGTACTTTAGAATATTTATTATGAAAGGATATGTTTATTTCTTGTATTTTGATTGTATTCAGTGTTTTGTGGGTTTTTTTTTTGTTTCCAAATGATCACATAACAGTGATGTTTTGAATAGAACATGAGTCTGTGTATGCGTTTCGATTGCACTTTAATTATCATACGATTTATTGCAAAATTATTATGTTAGTATAAACCTCTCATAAACTTACTGATCTTTTAAATTTAATGTCCTGGAAATTGTATATTCATTTGATCGTGGAAACGTTTTTAGCTTTCAAAACTTCGAACTTGTGATTAAAGCTGATCGACTATTAATCAAAATTTCGATTACAAAAGATCATTCACTCTTTGTTTGAGGGGATTGCTTGTTTTTAGAACATTTTTTTAAAGAGATTTTTTTTTATATAAATCTAGTCCTCATCAGGACGCTACATATAATGAAAAGTTTTATGAACTAAAGTGGACTAGCTAGTTCTTGTTTTTTTTGACAAAATAATTAAGTGGCTTAATTATTTCCTTTTCGTAAGAAGGTTAATGAAACCTAAACCCTAATATATATGAGAGAAATTTTTGAGGCGCTTGAAAGGATGGTAAAATTAACAAACATGTCGAGTTCGGAGCGAAGTCATTCAAACAAACCTAAGATTAAAATGTTTGTTTGTGAGCCTTTGATTCATTGCATCTTGCATATGGAATCATAAGTTCTTATGTGCATATAGCTAGTACTTAGTTGTCATTCCTTTATCATTGGTTTTCCATGAAACATTATAACAATATGATAACAATTACGTTTTTTGGATTATCCTTAATCAGAGCAAACAAAGTAAGTATTCATCGTCATGTCCAACCTGAAGGTCAATCAAGTCCAAGCTGATAATGAAGAGGCTTTAAAAATATGTGACAAAAAAAAAAGGAGGCTTTGAAAATAATTAGAATTATGCTTCAAGTCAACTATTACTTTGCAAATCTAAACTGAAATTCAGAATAGAAATGTAGGAAGGCCAGTATAGGATTCTGTATATTAAACAATCCCTGGGTTCACAAACTTATTTCGCATCTTGCATTGGTTTCTTCAGTTTTATTAGGATTGCCTTTCATCGTTACAGCATATTTTTTTTCTTTTCATTCCTTTATTTTTTCAATAAAAAATTATACAACATTTTTAAAGTAATTTTATAACGGAATAATGCACTTATAAGTAGAAGAGGCAACCCATACAGATAGGTTTTAAGCTATATTAATTGATCATTCATACACTGTAATCTTGTATATTGAAAGAAGAACAAAGGAGAGGTTTTAGAGAGAGAAAGAGAAGAGAATCTTAGAGAGAGAAGAAGAACAATTTGTATATTTCTTAATCAATAAGTAATTACATGAGGTTAGTCAATGAGTTCGAAAAAGTGGACCACTTAAGCCTTTTCTAAGAATATCAACAAATTGCTCTCGTGAAGACACAAACTGTACAGAGAGTTGTTTCTTTGAGACCCTTTCTCTGACAAAATGGACATTTATCTCAATGTTTTTAGTCTTTTGATGTTGAACAGGATTAAAAGATAAAGCAATTGCAAAGAGGTTGTCACAAAACAACACATGTGCAGTATGCAATGGTATGTGCAGAAATGCTAATAATTGTTTGATCCAATCCAACTCAGCTGAAGTGAATGCCAATGCTCGATATTCAGCTTTTGTTGAAGATCGAGAAATAGTTTGTTGCTTCTTAGAAGACTAACAAATAGGATTGTTACCCAAGAACACCACTAAACCAGTAGTTGACCTTCTATCATTAGGGTCCCCTGCCCAATCAGCATCACTAAAGGCCTTTAACTGCAAATCTCCCCTAGTATAGGATATACCAAAATGCATGGTTCCCTTAAGATATCGTAGAATGCGTTTAACTGCAGTGAAGCGAGACACCATTGGATTCTGCATAAACTGACAGACTTGGTGCACTGAAAAGACAATATCCGGCCTTGTAAAAGTTAAGTATTGTAAAGCCCCTACTATGCTTCTATATAAACCAGGATTTGTATAAGGGTCTCCATCCTCTTTGAGCAACATGTTGTAAGGGAGGCATGGTGTATCATAGGGTTTAGCATCAAGCATTTCAGATTTCACCAACAAGTCCTGAATATATTTGGCTTGTGACAGAAACAAACCAGTTGCAGTTTTGGTAATTTGTATGCCCAAGAAATAGTGTAATGACCCTAAATCCTTGATATCAAACTGAACAGTAAGAGCACTAATAACTTGTGAGATTGCATCAGATGCACTTCCAGTAATGATTATATCATCCACATAGAGTAACAACACCACCATTTCACTTTCAACATGTTTAACAAACAATGATGAATCAGAGTATGCATTTGAAAATCCCAAAGAAGGAAGAAACTGAGTGAACCTTTCATTCCAGGCCCGATGAGCTTGTTTACAAAGACTTATGCAACTTGCACACCAGATGAGGATGAGTTTGATTTTCAAAACCAGGAGGTTGAGACATATATACCTCCTCTTTGAAGAATGCCATGCAAAAATGCATTTTTGACATCTAATTGTCTAAGAGGCCAATTAAAATGTGCAACAAGAGCAAGAACTAACCTTACTGTGGTAGGCTTAACCACAGGACTAAAGGTCTCCCCATAATACAATCCTGGTTCTTGACTGAAACCTTTAGCAACTAGCCATGCTTTGTGCCTAGCAATGGATCCATCAGAGTGCTTCTTAATCTTGAAAATCCATTTGCAACCAACCAGATTTTTGTTGGCAGGTAATGGAACTAAACTCCAAGTCCCTTGAGCATGTAATGCATTGACTTCTTCTTTCATAGCTTCTAACCACACAGGGACTTTAATTGCTGATTTATAACTGGTTGGTTCAACCAAGGACATATCAGTTCCTCCAGAATTCTGAGAGAGCCTTATTTTTAATAATACCACTTTTGCTTCTAGTTTGCATGTAATGCAGATTGAGTGGTGGAGTGGACAATACCACTTGCAAAGTATCAGGATTAAACTCATTGGATTCTGTTTTATAAATAGAACTTATGTCAGGTGCCACAGGGATCAGAGAATAGGCTTGTCTTGAAGCAGTAATGGACTGAGGATTTGCAGAAATATCAGTTGAAACACAGGCTGAAGTTGATAATGAAATTGAGGCTGGTATATTTGTGGCTTCAGGTGTAGAGACACTAGGACTGCTATAAGATGAGAGTAGTAAATATGTGGAACAATGATGTTTTCTGAAGTAACCATAGGCACATGACCATGTGAACTATGATGTGTTTGTGGTGGTGCAAGTGTAGTTGAATGTGTTGCCAATAAGTCTGTATATGGGAAGTGTTGTTCATCAAAGATGACATGTCTAGATACAAACACTCTTTTGGTAGGTACATGATAACACATATAGCCTTTATATTTTGTGGCATACCCAATAAACACACACTTTGTAGTTTTGGCCTGCAACTTGGTACTATTATATGGCTTGAGTAAAGGAAAGTATGCACACCCAAATATTCGTAAATGAGTAAGAAGTGGATATGTCCCAAATAGTATTTCAAAAAGAGATTTATTACTAAGAATAGCAGTGGGCATTCGATTTATAAGATAGGTAGTTGTTTGACAAGCATATGACCAAAATTGAGATAGCAATTGAGCTGTTTGTAACAAAGTGATGGTGGTTTCAATGATATGTCTATGTTTTCTCTCCGCTAACCCATTTTGTTCCGGGGTGTATGGATAGAATAAATGATATGAAATACCCTTTTCAATGAGAAACTGTTTCATTTTGTTGTTGATATACTCACACCCTCCATCAGATTGAAGAGTCTTAATTGTTGCAGAAAATTGAGTAACAACAAAGGAATGAAAAACAACAAATGTGGGAAACAAATCTGACTTCTTTATTAATGGGAAAATCCAGCAATGTCTGGTACATTCATCCACAAAGATGGTGTAATATCTATAACCATCAACTGATACACATTAATCAGTGTGAATTGTCTCAAATGGAATTATAGACTTATTGACATGCTTTTGAAAAGGTAGTTTACTAAATTTTCCTTCTAGACATTTATGACACATTACAGGTAAAGAGGTTTTTTTAAAGGGTACATTAGCTTTGGTCAACATCAGAGACATAACATTATTTGAGGGATGACCGAACCTTTGGTGTCAGAGATTAGACTGCACAAGTTGTCCAAGAAGTGCGTTAGCTGAATGAATCTTCTATGAGGTTGAATTTGTTAAGGAATGGATAGGGTACAACCCATTACTGCACAAGTCTTTGTAAAGGATCCTCTTTGTGGCTTTGTCCTGAATCCAAAAATAATAAGCATAAAAAATCAGCCAGCAATTGTTGTCAAGACAAATTCGATATACTGATAGAAGGTTCTGAGTTAATTGAGGAACATAGAGCACATAATTCAATTTGAGTGAAGAAACTGGTGTATGAACAGTTGAATAACCAACATGAGATACTGTCAAACCTTCACCGTTTGTAGTTTGAATGGTTTCATTTGTTGGATATGGTGATGCTAGAGACATGTTTGTCAAATCTGCTGTCATGTGATTAGTTGCCCCTGAATCAGTAATCCACACCTAAGGAGAAGCTTGAGAACTTGATGACTGAGATGCAGAATTAAGCACTGTGTGCATTGCTTGCATAAGAGGTTGCTGGGATTGAAGCTGTGAAGGTGTGAATGAAGAGTAGTTGACAGTCTATGGTTGCATATGATAAGATAACTGCGAAGAATAAGCTGCAGTATTATGCATCCCAATAAAGTTTGGACCCTTGTCATTATAAAAGCAATACCAGGTGGTATGATTGCTTTTACCACAAATCTGACATTTGTTTCTCTCAAGGGAAGAAGATCCACATAATCGAGCAGTGTGACCTTCAGAGTTACACAACTGGCAGATTTGAATCATTGGTGCCGAAGGACTTCCAAACTATGAACCAGCTAACTGACCAATGAGTCCAGGATTAGAGTTGCGAAGCACATATGTTTGAGTAAAAACATAGGTTTAGCATTATAAAATCTAGGGCCTTGATTAAATCTGCCTTTATTCTTGTTCTTATTCCCACTATATGATTTGAAACCTTCAGTAGCAAAGTGTGATTGACCAGAAGTGTGAGAGAAACCACGAGTCTGAAAATTAGAGCCTTTTGAAGCAGATGGACCTGTGTTGGCAACCATAGCTGTCATGAAATGTGCAGTGGTGGAATTATCAACAATAGCTTCTTTTGCAAACAACTGTGATATGAAATCTTTAAGTGAAATCACACTTTCATGCCCCCTTATGACATATGTGAAGGTGTTATACTCAGCTGGTACTCCATTCAACGAAAGAATGACAATGTCTTCATCTGCAAAATACACTCTAGCAGCAGATAGATAGTCCCTAGCTTCCTAAATTCGATGAAAGTACTGAGAAACTGAATCAGATCCCTTCTTAATTGTCTGCAAATTAGACTTTATCTAAAAAATGCTAGTCCTAAACACAGTGGAAAATTGTTCCTTTAACCTAACCCACAAATCTTTGAAGCTATTGCTACCAATGGCATAGGACATAGCAATAGGTGATAACGTTGCAGTAATCAATTGCATAATGGCTCTATCATGCATTTCCCACACGACATATTCATCATTCGTAGCAGAAGAAGAAGTAACATGAGAATTATTACCAGATTTGCCAGATATCAAGACATGTTGAGATAGACAGGGAGTAGAGCCATTAACATACCCCATGATTCCATTGCTTTCAAGCAAAAGCTACACCCAAAAGTTCCAATTGAGATAGTTTGAATCATCAAGCTTGACATTAACCGACGTAGAAATGGACGAAATGAGAGTCGTAATTGGAGATTGAAGCAGCTGAAGTTGCGAAACAGTCACCATCGTGATTCCAAGTTCCAATTACCAATGAGACAATACAACAAACACATGGTGGGCAATATGTATAGAAAATCAATCAAGAACTGAAGATCGACACATAAACCCTAGAAATTGTAGAAACAAGGAATTGGAGAAGACGAAGTACCGAATCGAAGAGGATAATCGATCCGAGAAAGAATGTGCGGAAGCAGCAAAGGATCAAAACGTCAAGCGTAAGCTACAATGGCTATTGATACCATTTTAAGCTATATCAATTGATCATTCATACACTGTAATCTTGTATATTAATAGAAGAATAGAGGATAGGTTTTAGAGAGAGAGATGCGAATCTTAGAGAGAGAAGAAGAACAATCTGTATATTTCTTAATCAGTAAGTAATTACATGAGGTTAGTCTTTTATAGGTTGTTATAAGCTACAAAGCTAGCAACCTAACTGCAAGTGGCCCTTTACCACAGTGATAGAAATGTGCCCTTGCATGATGGCGTGGGTTCGAACCCCGTCGGTGGTTAATCTAACATTTAACTTACTAACGCTATCATTTCACTCAAAAAAAAAAAAACAACCTACCTAACTGATATGATAGGATTATGACAAGTGTCTCAATCTTAAGCACTATACTC
>JADOBS010302905.1:0-15786 GCA_015708375.1 Cydonia oblonga | reverse complement strand
TGCTTCCCTGTCTCTGTCCATTTACATACTTACCTACACCAGTGACCGGAACAATCTAGTGAAGGTCACAAACTTGATACTTTCTGTTGTACCAAAGTCCTCGCTGATTTTGTGCATCAACACATGGGTTTGAGAAGATAGAACCAAAAGAATCGAATGAGGTCTCTTCTTCCTTCCTTCCCCCACCACCTGATGCATTGCATTTTTTTTCCCTTTTTAACTTGCTGCCCCATTTTCTTCTCCTTAACTCACCCATTAATAGTCATTTAGTGATGACAATAAGTGAGAGGAAATGGTAAAACAATTGTAACTCCTTGGGTAGCCTTTACGCCAATTACTCCCTCTTAATCCTCATCTTTAAATCCATTCCCTTTGATATTTGAATAGGTGTCAGTTGACTTGTTCTTGGCTGCATCTGTTTTGGCTGCTACATTTATTGGATTTATTACTTTCAATGCTTTCTTATCAATTACAAACTGCTCAGTCTCTTGTGAACCTTTTAGTGTTAAAACGGCCATAACTTCTTCTAGAAAAATGATATTAACAATCCGTGAAATGTTCCAGAAACTAGACATCCGTAGCTTTCCAAGAATATAAGGTTCATTCTCTAATTCGTTCTGAGCTGTTCGTAACTTGCTTCCAAAGTTAGCTAATCTGCACAGGCAGTTTTGACGAATTTGTTACTTAAAATCCCACTTGTGCTATTTTTCTTTTCTTTGCTTGAAAAATCCTGCAAAACACAAAAACAAAGTAAATAGCTCAAAAATATAACGAACTAACTATAGAAAGACAAGTGAATTTGATGTAAAATATATATAAATATGAGCTTATAAGGGGTCGTGCCTCTTGGGCTTGGACAAGCCTACTTGTGGGAAGGGAGTTGGTATTGCAAGGGGCTTACTGGCAGATTATGGGAAGGGATGAGGTGCGTGTTTGGGTTGATAGGTGGCTTCCCTCCTTACCGGTGGGACATCTTACTTCAACATGAGGGGTTGCGATGATTAGAAACACTCGGGGTCAGCTCTTTAATCCGCCCGATATCTCGGGAATGGGATATTGACTTTCTTCATATTTCCCCTTAATGAAGGAACGCACGACAATTAGGGAGCTCCAATTGGGAACCCTTTGAAGAAGGATAGATTGGTTTGGGTGGCGAACATAAATGATAGCTACTCGGTTAGGTCAAGTTATCTCTGGGTGCAATCGCAATCCTTGTCCTTGACAGATCACCGCCCTTTTCACTTGAACTGTTCTAGAGAAGCTGTGGAAGGTCATTTGGAGAGTGAAGGTGCCACCAAAGATATGCCATTTCTTATGGAGTACTTTGCACAATGCCATAGCAACTATGGCTGCACTATTTAGGAGACGATTTTCCCCCACCCCAACTTACCCAATCTGCCATTGTCAGGATTAAACTACTAAGCATCTCTTACTCCTCTGCCTTTGGGTCGAGACCATTTTGTTTGGCGGGGCGCTTAATTACAAAGTTGACTGATGAGACATTTCTAACTGGGTACAATGGCTACATTCTGTCTTCACGTCCAACCTGGGATCTACGGAAAATGGTGACTGGATGTAAGCGTATGTGGCTATCTCTTGTTGGTATATTTGGAAATCCCAATGTGATTTTGTATTCAACTAAGTAGGTGAGTTCGTTGATGCGTGGACAATCTTTGAAGCCAGATGGACGGCGGACCCAAGACGAGAAAGGCATGTGATCAGTTAGACTTCTCCAACCTCCTCATTTGCAAAAGTGAATGTTGATGCAAGTTGGTCCAGGTTGACTAAATCGGGTTTTGTTGGAGTGGTGACGCGGGCAGTCGGGAGGGGGATAATTTATTACAGCGCTGAGGTACCCCATCACGGCTCCTAGTGTCGTGAAGGCGGAAGCATTAGCGCTGCTCTGTGGATGTGAGTTAAGGGACCCCTTGGGTCTTAGCTCGGTAATCTTTGAATTTGATTCACTTGAATCAATCTCATGCCTTTCAAATTTGATAGAAAATGGAAGTTGGGAGGCTTTCCTTATCTTGGTGAAAGTTATGAAATTGGGGAAGGTTTTCCAGAACTGTTGCTGGTCTTGGGTTCCAAGATCAGCCAATATGGCAGCAAATTCTCTTGTGACGGTTTGTAATCCGGAGATGTGCAATGTCGTGTGGGTCGATCGACCCCCATCTTCGTTGGTGTATGTTCTGAACAATGACAGTTTACCTTGTCCTCATTCGTTTTGTTTCGGCAGTGTAGAGGGTGACGCATTCGCATGGTTGCAACGTCCTCTTTGTTGTACCCCTTTACATTGTGTTAGTTACTGCTTATGTACTTGCCTCTGTGTAGGCTTTCGATGTATGTTTTTTTGGCATCTCTGCCTTGGAATAGAATTCCCAGCTTACCAAAAAAAAAACGCAGTTCTCTCGAGGGGCATCAATTAATGTTAATTCTAAATCTACTTTAAAGCAAGTGGAACCTAAATTTGTGATGTTGTGATACATAAAATACAAAAAAAAAAATGTAATATTAATTCAAACTAGTTACTTTCTTCCAAGAACTTAAAACACATTAGTCATAAAAACAAGTGTTGATTAAACAATAAATAAATAGAACATTATTTATAAGTGCGACGTTTTATGTTCAACTCTAGCCAAATACAAATTGAACCACATTATTGCTAACCCTTGATGAGGCTAAGCGCATCCCTTTCCCTTAATGTAGATAATATCGTTTGTTCATAAATTAAAGAAAAGGACAATTTTAGTTCAAATTTTTGCTTTCATAAGACATTAATCATTACATATATGAAAGAGAACTTCAAAGTGTAAATTGAAAAACAGCTTAAAAAATTTCAACTGTTGGAGTGGAGAAATTTTGAGACTGTTGGGTTCGATATTTTTGTTCGGATTAAAGTAGTAAACGCTTGCCACTTAGTACCATAATCTTGTGGTATTTTTTTTCACTTGTAAGTGAGATATCTTATTTTCTATTCTCGCCAAAAGACGAATTTGAACAATATTATTAGTATCCCATTGCGAAGTTAAGTGCACCCTCTCTTTTTAGTACAAATAATATTGTTTGTTAAAAGAAAAAAATATTAAATGGTTGATGTTGTTATGTGAGACAAAAAATGATAGTAAATGATGAAAACAATTTTGGAATAAAGATGAACAGATCCACCTTTTTCTATATTTTTTTTATTTCTTTCCTTTTGTCTTCAAACTTGAGAAAACAAGTTACCTTGGAATAAAGTCGACAAAGATCAACAGATCCCACTTTTTCTATAATTTTTTATTTCTTTTTCCTTTCGTCTTCGAACTTGAGAAAACACCGAATGGGCCTTTAAACTTTAACACGTGGTCTTGTTTTGGGCTTGCATGCCTTTTGATGCATTTTCCTGTCCTAAAAGTGAACTCCTCTATTCACTAAAAAACCCTCATTTTTTATGAGACTTACTAATATATTTTCCTTTGTGAAAATATTTCAACACACTCATAACAAAATGTCCAAGTGTAAAAAGATTATAAAGGTTTACTACATTTCACAATATTGAGTTTTGGAGTTGGGTTCAAAATGAGCCCCAAAATTTCCAAATTTTGACATTGCAACCTACGTTTGATATTTTTGACTAGTTCACACATTTTCTTTAGAAGGAAGTGATTTTCACACTTTTATTTTATCACCTTACTCCTTTTATATTTATCTTCAGATTGAATAAAACAGAAAAAGAATTAAAAGGTCAAATAAAAAAATGAGTGCAAAGCGAGAAAACGAGTGTGTAAAATCATTATTCATCTCTAAAGCGACCTCGATATATTCTTTGTGGTATGCTTGATGGATTTGGGGGGTCGTGGGGTCTTGCACATTGATATGCATTATTAAATAAGGGACAACAAGTGGCGATGAACTCGTTTCATGTAAGTCTTTCTTCTCATATTGACACAGCAATATCTCGTGAATAATATTCATTGTGAAATTGACCACAAACTTAAAAGGCATGTATAATACTTAATTCAGCATTTAATATTGACAACTTGGTTCGATTTAGATGACAATTACAAATTTTGACCATATTTTATTTTATAATTTCAGTCCTAAATTTAAAAAGGGTAGCATATAATAGTATAATTAAATATCCACAGCGAACTTTTTTTCTTGAAAATCCACAATTTTTCTCTATTATGTGGTAATTTATTTTATTTACGAAAACTTTTTACACGTACATAACATGTTCTGATATTGTTAGATCTAACTCTGTAGGACCCATGAATATAATGATGTAACACATGAACTCAGCCCATATTGTTTGTTGGAATCGTCCATCCATGCTGTCCGAAGCATTAGCAATTGGTAGCATCCAATGCTCTAAGATCATTTCCAAAAAAAATTAATTTTTAGGGTGTGAGGGGCAATTCCGTCCAAAAATAGTCAAGTTTCATACAATTTGCTACCAAAAATGGACGCGAAAAATTGACACACCTTTTGTCAAAATTTGCATTTCAAAATCCGCCATGAAAGTAGCTCCTCCAAATTTCTCAGCAGAACCCTAAACAAAGAAAAGGCACACCCACCACCGCAACCGCAAACTTCCATGCCCAACCTCCACAGCCACTACACTCTCCTCCCACTCAGACCCACTTCATTTCTGCTGACGAAATGGGCTCTCTCATCCCAATTTTAGACCTCAATAACCTCCCAGAATCCGCCGCCGGCTCTACCCCGAACACTACCATCTCCGCCGTATCCATGAAAGTCCCCAAAATCGAACCGAAGCTCGAACCTTTCGACGAACCACTCGATACCCACCTGCCCCAGCTGCCTCCAGAACCCTTCATTTCCACTCCTACCCCCAACTCTCTCACCAATTCCCAAATTAACCCTTTCTCCGACCAGAACCACACCCCCGTATCTGATTCCTCCGCCGCACCCTCCGACCAGGAAAATGTGTACTCGGAGTTCCATCGAATTTCCGAGCTTTTCCGAACTGCTTTTGCTAAAGGGCTTCAGAGTATCGGCGACGGCGAGGTCGAAGTATTGGACCCGGATGCGCGAGCAATTGTGCCGGTTCCTCAAGAAAATCAGATATCAGAGGCCGTCGTCGCGCGAAGGAAATACCCCAAGCGGTCCTCCGAGCTCGTCCGGGTGACCGATCTCAACATCGAGGACCAGAGGTACTTCCGTGACGTGGTGCGGAAAACCCGAATGCTTTACGACTCGATTCGGATACTGTCAGTGGCGGCGGAGGAGAAGCGGAACCCAGGAAATGGGAAGCGAGTCCGCGGGGACTTGCAGGCGGCCACGGCGCTCAGGGATCGTGGGTTGTGGCTCAATCGCGATAAAAGGATCGTGGGTTCGATTCCTGGGGTGTACGTTGGCGATCTCTTCTTTTTCCGCATGGAGTTGTGTGTGGTGGGTTTACATGGCCAAGTCCAAGCTGGCATCGACTATCTTCCAGCGAGCCAGAGCTCGAATCATGAGCCAATTGCAACCAGCATTATTGTTTCGGGTGGCTATGAGGACGACGAGGATGCTGGCGATGTGATTATCTACACCGGTCATGGAGGACAGGACAAGTTTAATAAACAATGTGCTCATCAGAAGCTGGAAGGTGGGAATTTGGCATTGGAGCGGAGCATGCATTATGGGATTGAAGTGAGAGTTATCCGAGGAATCAAATGCCAAGGTGGTATTTCACATAAGGTTTATGTTTATGATGGTTTGTATAGAATATTTGACTGTTGGTTTGATGTGGGGAAGTCAGGGTTTGGTGTTTATAAGTTTAAACTTCTGAGAATGGAAGGGCAAGGCGAGATGGGTAGCGCCATTCTTAAGTTTGCGGCTAGCCTTAGGGCCAGCCCATTGTCTGTGAGGCAGTCGGGGTATCTCAGTCTGGATATTTCTAATAAGAAGGAGAATGTTCCAGTTTTTCTGTTCAATGACATTGATTCTGACCAGGACCCCATGTATTATGAATATCTTGCGGCAACTGTGTTTCCAACACAAGTATTTCATCAGTCAGGGAAGGGCACGGGTTGTGGTTGTGTTGACGGTTGTTTTGGTAATTGCTTTTGTGCTTTGAAAAATGGAGGCGAGTTTGCTTATGATGACAATGGGTGTCTTTTGAGAGGGAAGCCTGTGGTTTTTGAGTGCGGGCCCTTCTGCCATTGTCCCCCAACATGCCGGAATCGTGTCACTCAAAAAGGTATGAGAAATAGACTGGAAGTGTTTAGATCAAGGGAAACAGGTTGGGGAGTTAGGTCCTTCGACTTGATACATGCCGGTGCCTTTATATGTGAGTATACAGGGGTTATTCTCACTAGGGAAATGGCTCAAATATTTGCAATGAATGGTGATACCTTGGTTTATCCACATCGGTTTTCTGATAGATGGACAGAATGGGGAGATTTATCCCAGATATATCCTGATTATGTCCGTCCAACTTATCCTTCGATCCCACCATTGGATTTTGCTATGGATGTATCCAAAATGAGAAATGTTGCTTGTTATATGAGCCACAGTTCCACTCCTAATGTGATGGTGCAGTTTGTACTGTATGATCACAATAATTTGATGTTTCCTCATCTCATGCTGTTTGCAATGGAGAACATCCCTCCTATGAGGGAGTTGAGCCTTGACTATGGGGTGGCTACTGTGTCTGAGGCTGATGAATGGACAGGAAAGCTTGCTATCTGTAACTAATTTTGATGGGGTGATGATATTAAATCATGCAGACAGTTACGGGAGTATGATATACTAAGGTAAAACCAGCTCATTTCTCGGTAAAAGCATTTGTATCTTTCTTATTTTTTGGTTATACACCAGATCAACTTGCCCTGTTTTCCCATGCTTTGTTGTAGCTCTTGTTCAAACTTCAATGTCACCTTGTCACCTATTCATTGGTGCTAGGTATGTGATTCTTTGTGCAATGATATACTCTAGTAATCATATGGTGAAGCATACTATTCGGAGGAAGGGGCCTTTATATTTCTCTGTGCTGGAGGTGATTCGTCCTGTTACATATAAAACCTAGTCATTATAGTCTATTTACTTAGGATTAACATTTTCCGTTTGTGTTTCTCTGGAGCAAGATTGTTCATTAGTTTGTATTCTAGGGTAATATCATGGTTCATGGACCATGATTCTGGCTATAAATTATACTCAGGGATTTTGGTTTATAATATTCTGAAGGCTCAGGGAAGGACTTGAAAATTGTAATTTGTGACGGTTAGAAGGAATATAGGAGGACATGAGTGCTGAACTAGAACAGTTTTTCACCAACATTTAGTTTTGACTGCTGCAGTAGGACACTTGAGTATCAGATATTTCTCATATTTGTTCATGACCCAAAGGAAACAAATATTCACCACCCCCTTTTTTGGGTTAGGATGAAAGGGATTTGAACCATTGACCGAGCCTAATCCCAACCCATTTTCTGACCCTCTCACGACTTGGCTATCCTAACCCCAACGGAATAAAAATTTCTTATCATTAAGACACAACTATTTTGGTTTGTTTTATTAAATATTTCTCTTGCCAGTAAGTTTCAGCTACAAGTTTTGTCGAATGTACTTTTGCATATTCTGAACATCGAATTATGCTTTGCAAAAGGAAGGCATTTGGTTTAGGATGGCAGACTTGTTTTCGATTGCTAGAAGAGTTAAATTATGTGCTTTTCAGTCCTGATTAATGGTACTCTCTGTTGTACATTCAAACACACTAAAATAAAAATTCTGACCCCAAAATATGTAGTTTTCAGTACACAATGGTAATGACACTTTTCTGGTATTTTATTTTGCTAGGGTTATAAGTATTGGTGCTTGTAGCCATTGCCCCATTGCTTTCCATTTGAGTCTCCATGTCATTCTATTACTAATGAGCGCAGATAGAACAACATGGGTTATGGGTAGTGATGCACCGCCGGGTCCTCAAACCATTTGGGTTGGAGTTCATATTTGACATATGCAACCCGAGTATTGTGGCAATTTGTGGAATAATTGTACCTTGAAGCAATTATAGGAGAAACTATTAAAGAAGATAATTTTGTTTAGCAAAATCTATGACTTTGTTCTTGTACTTTTTATATTTTACTATTGATGAGAAGTGCAATCAAAGGTCACATGGTATCCAGTCCACCCCAACCCTAAAGAGAGCGGGTCCACAGAAACTGCAATGAAAGTAATACAGTGCACTTCCCAATCCCTTGAACGGAGAAAGAAGGGGGCAGTCACTAAATCCAAATGAAACTGAAGCCCAAAGTGATGTCTAATATATAGCCTTGTCCAATGAACTTGGAATCTATTATCCTGCAAATAGGAGAAAGAAACTATTTAATTAGTGTAGTATTTCTTGAAGTGGAGTTTGGTACAAGGAAAGGGAGAAGAAATTCATGTTGAATAGATATGTGAAAGTCCAGTGAAGGGAAAATGCCATGGTTTACCTTTGAGTTATGGTTGACTTCAATAAAAGGCAATAATTTGGAGACACTTTAATTTTACATTCTTTCCCTAGGAAATTGAGTTACTTTAACCATCCTGGAATTTTAATTGATTGACAGGAAAGAATCTCGAATGCACTTCAACTGGCCCATTCAGTAATCATTAAACATCACAGGAACAATAGTGAATCATATTTCTTGCTTAAAAAACATTCTAGAGGCATCAGATTAGATTTAGATAGCTATAAATTGTACCTATAGAACTCCTACTTGAGTTATTTTAAGAGGTTGCAAAGGTAAAGACGCAAAGTGCTTTGAAACCTGCATTACATACAATAAGACTCATGTTGTCGAGCTGATTTGGTGTTTGTATAGGGTATTTTGAAGTTTTTACTTAAGTTGTACAAAATAATTGCTAGGCTACAATTAAATGTAAACTTACTAAGCGTGTATGGGGATTTGGGTAATGGGTATATGTATGGATATGCCCATATAGTAACCTTGAAAATTGGAGGAAAATATTTTTGACTGCTTCAAAATGTACCAATTAATATTCAGTTTATATTTTTTGGTTACTAGCATATTCAGTTTCTTTCATCAATGATGTATGCTAATTTAATATATGTGTGCGTGTGTGTGTGTGCGTGCGCGCGTGCGTGTGTGAGCGCACATGTGTCTCTGCATATGTAAGGAAATTCTTTCAAAAAGGATGCCTGTATTTTGTGAAAACTTCCTTGTTTGAATCACCCTGCAATTAAATTTTAATGATTCCAACCTTGCGTCCTCGTTCAATGGATTACCCTTAAAAAGTTATGTGGAATAGGAAACCATGTAGTTATCTAAGTATTGATCAAATTAATAAATGAACACAATGTTTCTGATCGCTGACAAATTTATTATTGGGGTAGGTTTTCTTTTGTCACATACTAGTTGAACATATAATTATTTTCTCGTTGAGATTAATGATAGCTTTTATGTGAATGAAAGTATATACAAGTTTGCTCTGTATTCCCTGTACGTGTCATATCAATGTCCTCGCACCTCTGCACCAACACCATAGTTTCAGATAACATCTTGTCATCTAAGTTGGCTTAACCAATGCCAAATCTGAAATTCTTGCTTGTGATAATTGCCATGTGGTAGGAAATTAGGAATCTATGTCAGAATCATGTTTCTCTGTGACAAAGTCCTTACTATTAAAATTAGAGTTCTGTAAAGTTAATTGCAATTAGACTAGAATACGCAATAACTTATTTGAATTTGAAATTCTTCTTGTTCATTAAAAGTGCATACTTGAAAGCTTACCGGCCTGTGCTGCTGTGCAACTGGATCGGAAGCCATTCGGTTATATGGTCCACATAATTTCTTGTTATCATGTTACGCAGGTGTATGCATGGAAAAACAGAATACTGGATGTGTTTGGTTATTGTCGCGATTGCTTTGATAAAAATGGCATACTCAATGGTCCTTGGAGCTCTCTAACTTGTTTTCTTATTATGCAGGTGGCATTCAGACTACTAAGCTGTGTATCTGGCTTCCGAATTTTCTGGTCCATGGATGTTTCCTCACAACTAGACGCTGAAAATGTAAATTTTTCAATCAGGTTATCCAAAAGCATTGACGTGGCTCATGTACATGGCAATTGAAGTTGCGGGCTGGTGAAAAAAAAAGAGAATTGAGAACTCGCAGACCGAGCCGCCAGATGCTGCTGTGATGATTTTCTCTGACATTTTAGGCTTTCCCGGTTTCCTGGACCTTTCGGACCAAGTCTTGATACACGCAACTGATAGTAGGTGTCTTTAGGTTTGTTAAGTTTGTAAGAACAACTGCACTAATCTTCTGTACTTGTAGCTTTGTATATGTTATCACAACCGAAATGGCTAAACTTTGTACAGAATTGTATAATTCGTGCCTACATGTATCGCATTATGTTTGGATAGATCGGGTTTCTTTAATTCCTTGATTTATTCATTTATAATGGAGTATGATGGTGATGATTGTGGATTTAGGGTAAAATGGCTGCACTCAAAAGTGATGGATACTCGAGGCAAACCTCGCTGCTACGTTGATGACAAATTATGGAGGTGTTGGTTCAAGTGAAAGCTGCTGAGCTTAAAGACGTTAAAATAAGATTGCGATAGTGGTTCATATTAAACCAAATGCGCATAAATACAACATTTGTAAATGTAGAGGCTCGAAATCTACTTGCACATTGATACAAGCGAATATACAACATAATACGAGTATTGCAATCGAGAGGGCTTTTGACTACATCTTTATAAGCATGACCACGACTGTCAAGTTCTTTTGGTAAACTTTTGTATCCTTATATATATATATATATAAACCTTGTTTGTTATACAATCAGAGTTGTAATATGCACATTTCGGGATGACTTGGTATCCGAATTTCAGTATGCAGTGAAGATTACTTTGTGAACAATACGGCTCATGCTTGAGTTGCGTGTGTTCCATTTTTCTCTAGTTGACGTAGCCTTGCTCGTTCCATCTTTCGTTTACGCCACTCTTCCAGGGCTGCAGGACATTATGCAAATTGGGAAAATTAGCTCATAACGATAAACACAAGTTGCCATCTGAACAAAAAAAATGCATAAAAAATGCTATCAATCTTTCTTGCACGTACTAACAACACTAAAGTCAGAAAAATAATTTGACCAAATTTTAATGAAGCAGCACATAGTTATTGTGTAGGCTAGTATTTACACAAGAAACCATAACCGATGAATCCATCTGCTCTAACGTTTAAAGGAGTGAAGGATGTTTGACGAGTTCTCTGAGATTGGTTCACATCTTACTTAAAATGTGTGCAACCATCTGATTTTCATAAACAACTGACACACACAAATAACATACAAGAACAACAGCCCATTTCAGCGTTTCAGAATGGACAAAAAATGACATATTTTCACCTTTGAAGCTGGTTGCATCATTAACAGAATGCAGATCCTTCAACCTCTTGGAAAGGCCAACTGCAACGGTCTGCCGTGTGTCGTTCTCTTTGACTGTTTCTGGTTTTGCATTTGCTTCTTGTTGGATTTCCTTCACCTGAAATAGGAAAAAATTAAATGAACATCCAATTGCACACAAAACCATGAATTATACAAGGTTTTGAATTTTTTTTTAAACAAGAAGTTCCAATTACAATTGAAAGTGCACATAAACATCAGACAAGCAAACAGCAAGTATTGGTTCAGTTTGTACACGGGCACTCTCCGTTTCGTTTGTTACTAGCTGTAGAAGTTTATTTTAAGTAGAATTATAATTGATGCATAATAGTTCTAACACTGATTCCATACTTACTCTTTTTATCAGTTCCATGGGTCGCAGAGCAAAACGAATTTCTTCAGATTCTCTTACATACCTAAGTGCAGCTGCACATAGACAGGAAAGAGATTAAAGAAAACCAAATTAAAGTCAACAATTATCATATTAGAGCATATGAACAAAATATCCCTTCACAGATTCATGAACTAGTATATTTAACTTTCTACAACGAACACACCATAGTTTAACAATCACCATGGTGCTTAAATCAAAACTGAACCTTTTAGTCATTCAAATATAGGTTTCATGCTATTATAATGCTTAGTTCACGAAATGCCTGCTTAAATCAAAACTGGATCTTTTAGTCATTCAAATATAGGTTTCATGCTAGTAGAATGTTCCGTTCACAAAATGCCTTCACAACCACCATCTTGGACCACTTTTTCCATTAAAATTAGCTCATAATTACCCTCAAGTTAAAACCCATCCTCCAGTCCTAAACTAGGGTCATATAGATGGAAAAGGACGATTAAAATTAAGAAACAAAACCTATACTGCGTCTAAGCGAGTAAACTACCTTACACATGGTAAAAAATTCCTGCAAAGAAGTGGTTGCTTCTCTCATAGCCTCATAGGAAAAGAGAAATACACCAGTTACACAATTTTAATCCCAAGAGTTTAATTCAAGGCTCTTCAGTTATCAAAAACCTCTATATGGGATTTAATTTTCAAAATTGAACTGGTCCGAATCTGAACTAGCAAGATAACCTCATGACATTGCAACTTAAGGATAAAATAAATAAAAAAACCAACTGTGAACTGTACTAAATGAAAGACCCCCAATCACAAAACTCTCAAGCCTAAAATACTAAATTTCAAGCACATTCGGAACCTTCGACGATCAACATAAAGCTGCACAACAAGATAACAATACAATTAAACCACCAAACCCCACATTAGAAATCCTAATTCCCTAACCTCAAACGAAATGGGTCACCAATCCAAATTAACAAGAAGAAGCAATTGATGAGTTGGCAAGAAAAACCCAGAAATTTTAAAAAAGTGAGGAAATTTAGATGATGGGACAGCATGATTTGCAAAGATAAAGAATACCCATGAGCCAGATTGTTGAGAGAGAGGGAGGGAGACCTGAATTGAGGCGAGAGGCGGAGAGTTTGGAGCGAGAAGTAGCGGAGGAGAGAAAGCCCTGAAGCAGTAGAAGCGCCGTGATCAGGTTGAGCAAGCACATCATTATGGTGGCGCTCCTGAACGAGAGCCTCGGCCGCCATGATTGCTGTCCCTCCATCGTTTTCTTCTTCTTGAAAACTGTATCTTTTGGTAATTAGATGCTAATTGAGCTGGTATAAATTAGCAGCAGCGAGAGAGAGAGAGAGAGAGACGAAGATCGACAAAGAGAGAGCGCCGTCCCCGGCATAATTTGCGACTCCAAAATTGTCCTTGTTCACTTTCACTTGATTTCTACTCAAGGTCAAAAACACTTACAAATTAGAGGTGGGTCCTTCTGCTTTGGGAGAGGAAAATCAAGAAAACAAAACAAAATTAAGAATCAGTTCCCATTCGTCACTTAAGTTCGTTTAGAAGGGTTTTTAAAATTACAGAAAGTATTTTTTAGAGAAAATATATTTGGATTTCAAAAGCACTTAAAATTACATAAATTCTAAATCTTAAAGGAGCATCAATTATGTGCTTTTTTTAGAAGCACTTCGAGTGCTTTGCTAGAATTCATTTACGATTTTACTAAGGATTGGTTTCATAAACATTTTTACCAAACACGTTTTCAATCATTTTAAAAATACTTCCAAACGAGCCATTAATCTTGGTAATATTATTGCTCTTCAATTTTAAGCTTGGAGATATTTTAAGTTCGATTCTTGTCAATACGAATTCAAACTAAGTTATTATGACTTGTCAAATACGAACTCATTTTCCCATCTCCTAAACTAGATAACGTCGCATGTTTTAAAAAATGGGTTACCGTCCAGAAAGAAAATTAAGAATCAAGAAACCTAGGTCAGCTGCATTTTTGTCCTTGGAAAATTTCCTTTTTGTTCTATTGTTTGTATTATTTTATGTTGGTGATTATTTGAGTTTTTAATACAAAATTTTAAGCTTTGATATTGGTTAGATAAGTTTCCAAATTTGAATTTCATTCTTCATTCGTATTCATTCAAAAAAGAAGAAAAAGGAATGATGTACCATTTTTTTTCAATTTTTTTTATGACTTAAAAGGTTTTTGAAGAAGTTGATGTTTCATAAAAAATTTTATTGGTAATACAGAAAGTAGTCTAATATCTTTCAAATTCATGCAAGGTTCCTCTTCTTATTGAGACTTATTATCAACACGTCCCTCATATGTGGTGAATTTCAAGCCTAACATGTGGACCTCTTCTCATTGAGACTTATTCTCAACACGTCCCTCATATGTGGTGAATTTCAAGCCTAACATATGGACAACACAACAAGATGAGGTGGACATGTGATGAATTTTCAAGCCCAACATGTGGACAACACAATGAGGTAATGTGGAGTGAGTGTGACCGTTTGGTTTTACACATGGGATAACATGCTTTCATACCATGGAGAAGTTGAGTTTCTACCATAAAAATCAATTGACAATATAAGAAGTAGCCCAACCTCTTATAAACCTATAAAAGGTCATTCTTTCCATAAATATGAGATTCATTGTCAATACGTTTTCTATTTTCCATGGCCTTACATCATGTAACAATTTAGAGAGTCATATTATGAAGTAAATCTGTAATTACCAGCCTACTTAAAATCTGTAATTAGCGTCACCAAAATCAATATGACTGCTTACTTCTTCATGTATTTTATGTAAGAATTCACATCAATTTCACGGCCGATTATTTGTTGGTTTTAGCAAATTGAACCAATAAAATAAAGGAAAAACCTTGCACTATTGGAATTGAGTTGTTGAATTAACTTAAAAAAATATTTATAATAAAAACGAAATAAAGGAAAAACCTTGCACTATTGGAATTGAGCTGTGGAATTAACTTAAAAATATTTATAATAAAAACGAAAAACGTGAGCGGCAGGATTCGAACCTGCGCGGGCAAAGCCCACATGATTTCTAGTCATGCCCGATAACCACTCCGGCACGCTCACTGTGATAACCCATGTTTCAAGTTTCAACTTGCAGTTTCATATCCTAGCTCTTCTCTTCTCCCACCACATGATCCTATGGTAGCCACTCCCCTCCTCCTCAGTCACTTCTCCCCACCCGCCATTGTTGCGGCCTGACCTCTCTTAATGTAAGAACAGTCCTTTTTCTGTTCTTTGTTGTGTTCTTGGGATAATTGTGATGCCCACCAGACGGATTGTCTCAGTTGGAAGATCTTGTTTTTTGGGTGATATTGGAAGTGGGTTTTGTGTTTCTGTTTGTATTTAATGGATTCAATTGGATTACGATGTGTTTTGATTCAAATATATTGTTCGGATAGGCGAATGACACGGTTAGAAACTTAGGATTAAATATTCTCTCTGAAAAATATCATCTTTCATTCAATTGTGGCTGTTTCAAATTACTTACACTCATAATCTTGTTTTTCGACCAATCCATGCATTTCATAATGTTTGGGAAGACAGCCTCTGCATTGTTTGATATCCAACTGGATTACGAAGATGGCTGCCACGATCTTTAGAAGCCTTCGCACGAACCCTTGTTTGCTCCATCGAACTGCATTGCCTAGAAGAAAAGATTTCTTTTTGTACTGCACAATGAGGAGCGCACAAACCCAGACAGCCACCACACAAGAAAAAGTTAAGTCACAAGTGAAAGTAGCACCGACTATTCAGAACAAAACACTTGAGAAAGCCTCAAAGGACTATGAAGCTGTCATAGGTATAGAAACTCATGTCCAGCTCAACACTCTTATAATTATGGTCTTACCAAGGCCTTTTGTACTTGTCCCTATTGTTGGATTTGTGACCAAGTGGACAACAAGCCAAAATACCTTTCGGCTAATAAAATAGAATAAGGAAAAGGGGGACATCATTATGATGTCTAGCCCTTGATTTGTGGCTTTTACAAAGGCAAAG
>JADOBS010302904.1:0-15784 GCA_015708375.1 Cydonia oblonga | reverse complement strand
GTAGAGAACCAAATAATCAAGTACCGAATCCAAACTATGTTCAAGCAAGTACAGCCGATGATGAAGATGGGGTCCCTAGGCAACATAACAACAAGCAGAAGACCTTCTTTTGCTGATCAAGATAGAATCCATCACTGCCAAAGAGAGTTTTCATACTTCATACGATACCTGAGCACCAACTAAATAGCATCATCTTCGAAAGTGACTTAACTAATCTAGTTTAGGCTGTTGGTAGCCTGCGAGCTAAATTCTCACCGCTAAGTTTAGTGGTTTACGACGTCAAAATTAGCCTTCGTTCATTTTCTAGTTTTTTAATTTGTCACATCTAACATTCTGCTAACAATGTAGCTCACATATTGTCCAAGTTAGCATTTTTTTTATAGAACATGAGTCTTTTTTGTTTGAAAATCTCTTAACTTGATCTGTGACATTCTAGATGAAGATTGTATTACATTAATTATATATACATCACTTCCATTTCTGCTAAAAAATAATGAAAAAACGTCCTAAACTTTTTATTTTCTTTTATTAGCGATAATGTATGAAGTAATAACATATGTCAATAGTCTATTGGTTTATATGAAGATAAAATGATGGTTACAATAGAAATGGTTGTATTGGATAAGCCATATAGGCAAGTTAGTTATGAATGCTCTATATGTACCGTTGGTTTAGCACTATGTGTTGTTAATGAAAACCATTCGGTTTTGTTGCTCTCTCTCTCTCTCTTTCTAACTTCTCTTTAGCTTTCTTTCTCTTTTTCTCTGAATTCTTCATCAATGTTCCTTCTATGTTCATCAATCTTTCTCATTCATTAAGCTTTTCTCAATATAGTTATGTGGTATCGAGCCAGCAATTTGTTGTGGAGTTAAGAGATTAGCTTCAACGGTGCAAATTCGAGTTGGATTTTTCTTCGCAGTGGAGCAGGGGTTCATTATCATGATTCTGGCGATCATGATAGTGAATGATTCCAGTGATCTTGTTACTGCATTCTTCCATCTCTGTCTGGTGGTATTGATGATTTGCAGTTTATAGCGGTGGAGAATGGTGAAGTTTCAGGTTTAATGTTCGGAATCTTGCTGCCTATTGTTCTTTCTTAAATATGAACATAATATTTCATTGGTTATAGTGTGTTATTGTATATATGGTAGATTTTGTTTTTTTAGTTTCTAAATTTGACTACTTTCAACAAGGCCGATGCCAATTGCGTATTGCACTTAATCAAGATTTTGAGTTATGTGGGTGTGGAAAGCCAATGCTATCCATTTCTGTGTAGTTAGTTGAATTCTAAAGATTACAGTTTGTGTTTTTGTGAAAGATTTGAACATTTAGTTTTCTTGTTAAAGATTGATATCATGGTTTCGTCTATGGTGAAAATTGAAGGTTTATTTGGTATGCTAACCATAAAACTTAGTGATAACAATTTCACTAAGTGTGCCTTTCAGTTTTAGTCAATTTTGAAATGTTATAAATTGTTTGGGCATTTTAATGGATCTGTGAATTGTCCACCCAAATTTATTCTAAGTGCTAAAAATGGAGTGAGTAAAGATGTTTCAGAAGATTATCAAGAGTGGGAATCACTAGATTTGGCCTTGTTGAGTATGTTAATTGCTACTCTATTTGATGATGCAATTGAACATGTTATTGGTTATAGAACTGCTAGAGATGCTTGGTTGAGTCTTGAGGACAGATTTTCTTTTGTGTCAAAAAATGGTGTTAACCATTTAAAGACTGAGTTACATACCATTCAAAAAGGTGGAGATTTGGTGGATAAGTATCTGTTAAAGCTTAAATCAATTAGGGACAGTTAATTAACTGTTGCAAGAAAGTTCATTTCAGATAATGATGTTATTATTGCTGCTTTAGCTGATTTGCCAAAGGAATATGCAACTATAAGAACTGTAATTTTGGCACGGGATATAACTATTTCAATGAAAGAATTCAAGGCTTTACTTCTTGGTGCTAAAAGGGAAAATGAAACAGTGATTAACTCGTTATCTCATATCATGTCTGCATTGTATATGAATGGTGCATCATCTAGTTTCTCTGAAAATTCTTAATTTAGCAGTGATGCTTTGAGTTCTAACTCGTCTAATGTTGAGTCCAGTACTGGAGGTAAGATTGCTCAGGTTCCATATGGCACACCACTACCTAGTTTCACTTCTCAGCTGCCTGAAGTTGTTCCTCAACCACCTAGAATTGTTCCTTATTTTCCTGGTCAAAACTTTGGCTATGGAACTGGTTTTGTTGGTAACAATAACATTGACTCAGGTTCTGGTCAATTGCCTGGTGCAACTCAATATCATGGTGGGCAGTAATAATATCAAAGGTCATATAATGGTAGTCAACAGAGGAATAATGGAGGACATAGGTCAAATTACAAAGGCAAAGGATTTAATGGGTACAGGCAAAACAATACATGGTCTGGAAATACTGAGTCAATGACAACTATGCATCCTGAATTCCAAATTTGTCAAAGAAGAGGTCACACAGCTCTAAACCGTTTCTTCAAAAGTTCTCAACCACCTATTCATGGTTATTCAACTGAGTGTTAGGTCTGTGGAAAGCGTGGTCACACTACACTTGAGTGTTATCATAGGGGAAATTATTCATATCAGCCTCCTGGACCACCTATTTCTCAGGCACCAATATTCATTGCATCCACATCAGTGCCTTTCATCATGGTCCATTTTCTCAGCAACTAGGCAATCATAATGCATCAACTCCTTTCATGGCACATTGCCCTTATCAAGTTCTATGATCATCAATATATACAAAATATCCAAGTAGTTCTAATCAGAATCAAGGTTCATATCAAGTTCATGTTATGGCTGCTCAAACTAATACACCTGATGCTTCTGCACAGAATTTACCAACATGGATTCTTAATATTGGAGCATCCCATAGTATGACTTCTAATATTGCGAGTTTGAAAAATGTAACTCCATTTGAAGGTGCAAAAACAATAAAAATTGGGAATGTTCAAGGATTATCAATTCATAATATTGGCAGTATTATGATAAAAACACCTTTTAGTTCTCTAATACTGAAACAAGTGTTACATGTTCCCTCAATAGCATTTAATCTTTTATCTGTAACTCAACTGTGCATAGACAACAAATGTTGGTTTATTTGTGATGACACGGTGTTCTTTGTGCAAGATAAGGCAATAAAGCAAATCTTATACCTAGGAAGGATTAGGCATGGAGAATTGTTTCAGATCCCTACATCAACATTCTCGTCTTCAGCAACTTTTATTGGGCAATTGGTGAAATCTTCAGTGTGGCATCACAAATTAGGGCATCCAACAAATGAACTATTGTCTGTTATGTTAGCTAAGTCTCAAATATCTCATGTTATCGATGATGTGCATAGGATGTGTACTGCTTGTATTCATGGAAAGATAACTAAGAACCTTTCTCTGGTGAATCTGTGAGATGTATTTTTCCTTTTGATAGAATTCATATGGATGTTTGGGGGCCAGCATCTGTTAGATCAATTGCAAGCTATAAGTTTTATGTTACATTTGTGGATGATTGTACTAGACATGTATGGATTTTCCCATTATTCAATAAATCTGAAGTTTTCCCATTTTTTGTTCAATTTTATAGTTTTGTTGAAGTCCAGTTTGGGATTAAGATCAAAAGTATGCAATCTGATGGAGGTGGTGAATTTATTAATAAAGCTTTTAAGGATTTTGTTGCGTCCAAAAGGATGACTCATAGAATTTCTTGCCCTTACACACCTCAACAAAATGGTTTAGTTGAGAGGAAGCATAGACTTATAATTGAAACTGCTATAACTTTGATGAATGCTGCTAGATTACATCAAGAATTTTGGTAGCATACTTGTGCTCGTGCAGTGTATTTAATCAATAGAATGCCAAATAGAACCTTGCATATGGCTTCCCTTTATTATGCCTTGTTTAATAAATCACCACAGTTGCATGACTTAAAGATATTTGGATCAATTGTATATCCATACTTGAGGCATTACAATGATTCCAAACTTCAACCTAGAACATTTGTGAGTTTGTTTCTAGGTTATCCTCCAGGTTATAAGGGTGTTATCTGCTACAATTTGGAGTCAAAGAGATTAATTCTGTCCAGACATGTTTTACATGATGAGCCAATTTTTCCAACCAAGCTTGAAAGATCTAAAATCACAGAAGTGGTGAGAAATGTGTCACCAATTCCTAATTTTTCAGTTGTAGTCAATGTTACTCTTTAAAGAACACATCAACAGATGTCAATTGCAACACAGTCTATAAATCATACTCATATCTCAGTACAAGGATCTCAGAGTGACTTGGGTTTTGACTCTCATTTCATACAGGTCTCATAAGCTCCAGTTTATAATTCTTCTAAGAATGATAGTGCAGCTACAACAAAACATACAGTGCCAGATTTTTCATAGGGATCTGAAACTTCAAATTCCCGAGCTCCTTCTCAAGGTCAAGGTCAACTTTAACCTTGGTTGCTTGTCCTCAATCCTAAACAGTTACAGGAAATTCTTTCATTCACTCCTAGTGCATCTCCAAGTTCTGTTCCAATTCAAGAACCAACATCACATAACTCACACTCTATGCAAACAAGGCTAAAGACATGAGCTCTTGAAAGGAAAAATTATGTTATTTATCTTGCTTCATTTCCAGAACTTCACTCATTACAAATTGGTGATACCTGTGATACTACCTTTGCTGGATAATCATTTATAGCTAATATTCATGATGGTAATTAACCAAAAACATTTCGAGCTACTGCAACCAATCCCAAATGGCAACAAGCAATGGAAGAAGAGTTTGATGCACTGAAAACTCAAGGGACTTGGAATCTTGTTCCCACACCATCCGATAGGTCAATAATTGGCAACAAGTGGGTTTATAAGATAAAGAGAAATCTTGATTGGAGTATAGCAAGATATAAGGCAAGGTTGATAGCTCAAGGGTTCACTCAAGAGCAAGGTATTGATTACTCAGAAAAGTTTAGTCTAGTGTTCGTCATACCACAATGAGATTGATATTAGCTTTGGCTACTGTCATCAATGGGAACTAAGGCAATTAGATATAAAGAATGCATTTTTACATGGAGAACTTCAAGACGAAATTTATATGAAGCAGCCATAGGGGGTTTCTTGAATCAAAATATCCCAACCATGTATGCAAGTTGGTCAAATCTTTGGATGGGCTTAAACAAGCTCCAAGGGCATGGAATGCAAAGTTCACTGGAGTCTTGCCATCTCTTGGATTTACTATGTCTCAATCTGATACAAGTCTATTCATCAAGCATGATGGTGAGGATATTATCATCTTACTACTTTATGTAGATGATATAATTTTAACTGGTTCAAATAAAGCAAAAATGTAATCTGTCATTTCTCATCTTGCAGAACTGTTTGATTTAAAAGATATGGGGAGATTGACATATTTTATGGGGTTATATATGCAATATAAACCAGATGGCAGCTTGTTTATTAATCAATTGAAGTATGCAAGGGAACTGCTCAGTAAGGCAGGGATAAATTCATGTAAACCTGCCCCAACACCATCAAAGCCTCATACACAGTTACTTGTCTCCGAAGGTACACTTATGGAGGATCCAACATTGTACATGAGTATAGTAGGAGCTTTGCAATACTTGACATTCACCAGGTTAGATATATCATATGTTGTGAAGGTGGTATGCCAGTACATGACTCAGCCAACTAAAGCACATTTTTTCTTAGTAAAACGGATCCTAAGATATCTGCAGGGTACACTTGATTGTGGAATTACTTATATACCATCCAAAGACATTAATATCTCAACATTCTCCAATGTTGATTGGGCTGCAGATGTTAACACAAGGAGATCGATCTCAAGATATGTAGTGTATGTTAGTGATAATCCCATTTCATGGCAATCGAATAAACAAGCATCAGTTTCGAGAAGTTCAACTAAAGCTAAATATAAGGCATTAGCTAACTATACTGATGATGTTTGTTGGATCAGATAGGTTTTAAAAGACTTGCATCATGTTTTGACTTGTCCTCCAGCTCTATATTACTATAATCTATCAACTTTGGCACTCTCCTCCAATCTTGTATTTCACTCTCGCATAAAACACCTTGATATTGACTATCATTTTGTCAGAGAAAGGGTTCAAAATTGAGATCTAACAGTGCATTACGTATCAACAGAATCCCAAGTTGCTGATATACTCACAAAAGGGTTGCAAAGTCTTCTCTTCATCAGCACTGTCACAATCTCAGGATAGGAAATCTCAGCTGAGATTGAGGGGGAGTAATAACATATGTCAACAGTCTATTGGTTTATATGAAGAGATAAGGATGGTTACAATAGAAATGGTTGTATTGGATAAGCCACATAGGCAAGTTAGTTAGGAATGCTTTATATGTACCATTGGTTTAGCACTGTGTGTAGTTAATGAAAATTGTTCAGTTTTGTTGCTCCTCTCTCTTTCTAACTTATCTCTAGCTTTCTTTCTCCTTCTCTCTGAGTTCTTCATCAATGTTCATTCTGTGTTCATCAATCTTTTTCATTCATTAAGCTTTTCTCAATATAGTTAATATGAAGATCATATTTTTGGTAGTTGTAGTCTAATTACCTAGTAAGGTGTTTCGCCTTATTATTTTAAGATTTTATTTTATTAGCTTGCGGGTCGACGGAGTTTCAACAGGATTTGTCCTTTTTGTAAATCCGATGATTTTGTCTCAAATCTTGATGCAGGGCCATAGTTGAAGGGTTTCAAGAGGTGTTGTAAGTTTAACACATAGCTCCCGATTTAAAAGGTTCCACGTACAACTCCCACTACCCTATATTCTAATTAAAAAGGGGCCTACAAAAATATATTATATGTTAATTTCCAATTCTCTCTTAGTAGACTTTGATACGTTAAGTGATTATCCCATATGTTTTGAAGTTTCCACTGATATGGTTAGTGAAGATTGAATTGATTGTTGATGGTTTTCATTTGTAGGTCTCTTTGCTTCTTTAATATTATTTGCAACGGTGGATAAACTTCGTTAATTGATAATGAGTTGTATTTGTAAGTTTTATTCATAATTTAGTTAGAGTTACATTTTGGCATCAATATATTGTCCGAGAATATTAACTTATTTTCTTTGGAAGGCTATAGGTGTTATTAGGATATACAACTCAAAATTAAGATGATCCAGAAATTAGGTTTATGTTACCTATTTTGCTTGGTGTCTTATTTGGGTTTGGATTTGACTTCTTGGTTGGATTCCTTGATTGGTGGAGAGATTTTGTTAATTACCTATTTGATTAAGATTTGGATTTACTTCCAATTAGGATTAGGATTCTCATTGTAACCTAAGTTCTCTAATGGGGTTTTGGGTGAAGGTCTACGTTTGGACTCATAGTGCATGGTAAACTCATGCTCGTTCATTTGGAAATTTGGCGATAGTCAATTTGTGTGTTAGAGAATAATTTAGGGTAGACTAGTCCATTTGTTATTGGTTCTCAACTAGTTTGGTTTAGGGTTTGTCATTGTGGGATTTGGGTTGTGTTTGGGCCCAAATTAATAGATTAAGGTTGAGTAAGGTCATATGCTCAACCCATGGTTAGACATCTTAGCCTAGCCTAGAATACTCATTTGGAAATTTGGTGAAACTCAATTTGTGAGTTAGAGAACAATTTGGGAGAGACTTGGTTCTCTACTCGTTTGGTTTAGGGTTTGTCATTGTGGGATTTGGGTTGGGTTTGGGCCCAAATTAATAGATTGGGGCCGAGTAAGGTCATATGCTTAGCCCATGCTTAGACATCTTAGCCCAGCCCAGAAAACTCTGGTCGAGTCCAAATTGAGGAAGGATACTTGAATTGCAAGGATGGGTTAGACTAAGGTTTAATTCAACTAGGAGTCCTCAAAGATCAAGATGGTGTGAGAATGTTCTTAATATTCTAAGAGTCTGGTTAAAACAAGGAGATAGATTAGATACCAGAAGATGGACAGGTTCAAAGTCCAAAGTCTGGTAGAAGTGATCAAGTCCAATTCATATAAAAGGATATATGCCGAGGAAGATTAGTCCGAATAGGATTCTACCTTGGCACCAGGAAAAGTTGCTACTATAAATAAAAAAGGATGTGCAACGTTCAAAGCCTTTTCAAACACATAAAAAAGTCTGTCTTGTGCAAACTTTCGCTCTACGCGAAACCCTCACAATCCTGAGAAAATACTGTCATTTCTAACTTTGTCGAGCACATCTTTAGTTGGTCTTAACAGCACTATGGTTGACAACCGACAATACCTTCAGTTAGTCTTAACAACATTGGAGCCATAGAATCAACTGATCAAGAAGCACCTTCAGTTAGCCTTAACAACACTGCTTCGAGACCGACTGGTTATTTATCCAAGTCTCGGCCAGCAAGAAGTCCTTAAGCCCTTGTTGGAAGAGATCACTTTATTGGCTTTCTCAACAAAGTCAGGTGTTACCAAGTTACATCGTTCGGCAAATTGAAAGCCGAATTTATGTTATGAGGATATTCATAAGTACATTTCAGAGTTCGGCATTCAGACGGCCGAACCACATTTACCATCAAGACACTTATCTCTTTTAAGTATTTATGTCCGTATAGTCTGGTATTGATTTGGCGCACTTATATTTGCACAAATATAATTACAGAGGCTGAGCCCAATGCCGACGATTCGTTAACTTCGAAGAAACTAATAGCCTTGTCTTCAGGTTCTAGAACCCAGAGGTCGAGACGAGTTCCTTCCTCGGCCGCAATCACAAAACACAAAAGTCAGTAATGCATTCGACACCACCACCACCACATTCATTTACTTACCGACTAAGCTCGTTCGTCGAGTTGGCACGCCCCGTATTCAACGAAATGATGTAATTAGCTCATTAGCTATTTGGCTTGCGCGCCATGTTGGCTAAATAGTTTTTAACAAGTTGTGAGAGTTTAAACTCTCTTTTGTAATCTCCGTTTGGTGAAATTCATCGTTGTGCTTCGTGCATGAACGTATGCTTTTATATCGAACTACGTAAATCTCGTGTTATTTTGAGATTGTTTGTTTTAGTTTTCGCCTACGACGTTGATATTTGATACTTTGTTAGAATTCGCTTCCATTTGCGCATGAAAGTACAACAATGGGTTCATTTGAAAGTGTTTTAAAATAACTGAAAACACATTTAAAGAAAATATTTTTTGGTTCCAAAAGTATAGGTGCACTTGTCTTTAAGTATTTTTTCAAGATTCACTTGCATTTTACTAAGGATTAGTTTCAAAAACGTTTTCATCCATTTTAAAAGCACTTCCGAAAGAGCCCTATATTAAAGATGTCCATATTTATAATTTTTGTACATAACCTCCAAAAGTTCATCCAATAATATAATCTCGTTTCTCCTCGTCAAATAATTCTTATGTGTTTGAGTGTCTCCACGATAACTTCTTGTTTCTAAGTTTGGATTTGGTAAATAAATATTATAGAAAAGGATAATGTACTTAATTTGATGATGAACAAAGAGAATATGATATTATCCCAAAGCTTGCCATTGTTACCTAAATTAGTTCATTTGATAATTATTTTCAGTGTAAACATGAAAGACATAGGCAAAGAGATAAGACAGTAGAGAAGTTTCAAAACAGTAATAGCGATATAGAAGCCTAGAGAAAGTAGCGGTTTCGTTCCCTTGTATCCTTTTGCCCAATTTAGTTGTTAGCCCGCCTCATTCCTTTCAACTTTCTAGTTTCTAGCAAATTCTTCATTTCACTTTTAATTCAATTTAATTTCTTAAGAAAACAGTACAATTCAATTATTTTTGGTAAATTCCTTTATAAAAAATTATTTTTTGGTAATTAATTTTTGTGAATTTCCAACCTTTAACTTTCATATCACTTTCTTCCTTTCACAGTCATCCTCTCTCTTTCTCTCACTTTGAATTTGACCCGTTGCCTACCGGCACCTCCTTTTTCCTACTCCAATGGCGACCCCACCCAGCACTCTCTCTCTCTCTCTCTAGAGATCGAGGATCTTTCTAAGGCTTGAGAATTGAGCCCCCTCTCTGTTTGTCTCAAGAGCAGAAAGACTAAATAAATAACCTTTCGTTCCTCCTTCATCTCTCCTTTGCTTCTCTGAAACCCTAGCAGTTCAGCCTTCCAAAACATATAGGGAAAAAAGAAGCACAGAAAAAAGTAGTTCCCAAAGAAATCAAAAAACAAAAAGAAAGAAGAAAAGGAGATCCTCTTCTTCTCTCCCATCGATCCATCCATCCATCCATCAGTTTTTTTATATTCTCTCGTCTTTTAATAGAAACTTTTCGCTCTCCAACTGAAAGACAAGGAAAAGATTTTGCTTCCAATTTCAGATCTCAGGGCTTCAATGATAAAGACACGTTCCTCTCTCTCTCTCTCTCTCTCACTCTCTCTCTCAAAAAGCTGTTCTTAAACAAGGAGATATGAAATATTTGTATCAGTCTTCCATTCACTTCACCATGCCTTTTTTCCCACTACCCTCATAATCTCTCTCTCTCTCTCTCTCTCTCTCTCTCTGTCCAAATAATTTGTGACCATCTCCATCTTCTTGTTCATAGCTAGCCATGGATTCTGGTAATAGTGGAAGTATGCAATCTTCAAGTGGTGGTGAAGCTCAAGACCATGAAATCTCTAGACCCGATTCGATCCCGGTTTACTTGAATTCTCCGACCGGCCACTTATTTGGTTCCTCCGACCCAACAGTACACCCATCTCTCCTTTCTCAATACCAAAACCACCCACCCACTACCACAACACTTTTTGATCATCATCTCTCATCTAGTAATTACACTTATGATCATTTCCACACAACATTGTCTCATCCCCAACCAAACTCATCAAACCCAAATTTCATCCCCAGCCCAAGATCCAATCAACCCAACTCCACCAACCCCATTCCCAACCCACAACCTTCATCAACTACTACCGAAGCACGAGGAGGACAGACCAACACCGTTGCCACCCGGAACACGAAGAAGAGGACAAGAGCTTCTAGAAGGGCACCAACCACCGTTCTCACCACCGACACGTCTAATTTTCGGGCAATGGTGCAGGAGTTCACTGGTATCCCAGCACCCCCATTTTCAGCTTCATCCTCATCACCATACGCTCGAAGACTCGAAATGTTTGGCTCCGGAATAAGGTCACCTCTCTACCCTTTACGTCCTTCGGCTCAAAAGGTCCATCAGCCAACCCCATTTCTCTCTCCTTCTTCTAATTCTAATTCTTCATTGTTGATGATGATGAGCAATAGTATTAGTACTATGGTTGATGCTACTAATATTGCTACTACTAGTAATAATAGTAATGTTAATTTCAGTTCAACTAATTACCACTTACTATCTGATCATCATCAAAATCAAGGCCTCTTCCAAAACATGCAAAACCCTATTCTCACATTCCAATCCCTACCACAGCAGCCTCCTCCATTCCATTCTTCAATCAATGTGCCTAATTTTGGGGCAAGACCTGCCCCCCGGGGAGTAATTGATAATTTGGCCATGCATTCATCACTTGAGGACCAATTGGGTCTGAACCGTCATGGATCATCACCATATGTTAACACAAACCAGCTCGGTGGTGATAGTGGTGGATCAATAGACGACAGCCATGTAGCAGCTTCAGATGGGAATGGCGGCTGGAGGGGTCATGGAGTACTTGGATCAAGGGATGGGGGATTATCATCACATGATCACCATTTGAGGCCTAGTTTGGACAAGTGTTTGGAGATGAACAATGTTAATTCTACTACTAGAGGTGAAGGTGCGGTGGACTCGTGGATTTCTCCTAATTCAGATCACTAGATAATGCTAAATCTAGCTGCTGGTACTAGTACTACTGTTTGAAAGAGAGCCATTGGTCACGGTGGTGGTGGTGTTGATAACGAAGAACCTACATAGATAGCTGTTGTTCTTTTTATCACTCACCATTCAATCATTTTGCAGTGAGAAAAAAATCGAGGTAAGTGACGAAAAATTACTTAACCAATTATGATACCGTGACAATACTTAATATGATGCATCATCGGTAGTTCAATTATATACAGTTGTATATAGCTAGCTAGGTACCATACCTTCTTAATTTATTATATGTAGCTGGGATTTATTTGTAGAGTATGTATTTACAGTACCAGTTTTTTCTTTCTTTCTTTTATTGTATTACAACTTACAAAGTATATATTCATTCCTATCGTATTTTCTCCATTGATGATCACCTTTTAAGTCTTAAAAAATATGCTTTGGTTACTACTGCAAAGAGAATATATACACATATGGAATAAAAATAAACAGACAGTATAAGAATAATTAGAAAAGTCGATGCTCTGCGGATGGACGGATGGGAGATATTTGCCTGGAGATTTTCCTGCCGTTGAGTTAAAACATATTACGTATTACAAGCTGCAAGGTCGATGTTCGATTATTTGTCTATGAATATTAAGTGAATAGGTTTAATGTATGATGTCTAATCGATTGTTTGCTGAGCGAGTTATGGGTTTTTGTACGTTTCTTTCCTTTTAGCTGGCTTTGTTAATAACCTTTTATTATTAACTAATTCTTACTGTTGGAATTTGATAACTAACACTCTGTTTCATCGTTGTGTTATTATATCTCGTGCACTTTTGAAACATAGAAGTTATGATGCAGCTGTTGGTGGCAAAGGTTTGGGGAATCCTTACCTGCCGCAATCATCATGAGAGTCATCACTAGTTTTTGTGCTCATTACCCCAATTTCCTTCCGTATTGTGGTAAAAGAGCTTCCATATATCTTACTATTATCTTAGCTTCACTAGGTTTAAGAATCATAAAACCAGGTTCTTAGGATTTTCATATGATTTTCAATTTGATCAGTAATGTTTTTCTTGAGAACAAATGATAATTCCATTAACTTATTCCAAAAAAAAGGGCTAGGGTCTCACTAAACTTTTCCGAAGAAAATCACATGGAGAAAACAATGGGCTCAGGAACACCACCAATGTCAGTAAATTAAGCACAATTCGTTACAGAATTAAAACTAAAAACATGTGTAATAATTTAATCAAAGAGATCGAACTATGCTTGATTTTAGAGATAAAGAAGGCAGAAAAGTCCATAAAATTGATATGCACATTTTTAGTTTTATTTCCAGAAATTTTTGCATTGATTTTATCTTTTCTCTGTCTCATATTTCTTCTCGTTACTTTTTCTTAATTTAACTTGTGTATGTCAAATGTGTTCCACAACAATTGTACTAATAATAAAAAATTGTGAGCATCAAATGAGCCAAATAGATAATATACCAAAATTCGCAACGCATTATGTAAATAACAAATGGATAACATGTGAACCATACACATACACATGTCAATTCAACAAATAATTATATGGATTACAAAGTGCTGGAATTCGCCAAACCTCACTTAATTGATCGATTATATATAGTGCTTAAAAGTTGCAAAGTACTACAACTAAAACTCAGTGAAAATTTGCCTATAGCACTAATTAAGTTCGTACAGGAACTTAACTAGTTGGAAAAATTACCCCATACCGCATGCACCTTTTTACATGGTGGAAGGGACTTGCATAGCATGCATGGGCGAGTCATACTATGAGAAATTAATATAACTAGTACATGTTGTACAACTAGGTAGGGTTTGCAACTCTAGTTGAAGTCTATTCATATATTTGAAGGTTTAAGTTCCAATCTTTCATTTTCTAATATCGTTTGATAATTAAAAACGAAAATCAAACTAATTGATTGAAAAATTGTTTAAGGGGAATTAGAAGGCATCAAGTAATTATCGTTTAAAATTAAAACGATAATGATGAGAGAGACAGACAAACAGAGAAGGATTGATTTTGGATTTTTGGAATCATGACAACATATTGAGGTGGTGACATGTGACTAGTCTTTTTTGGATTATGGTGACTCATGGCCCATGCCAGGGAATAACACGGTATTATACCAATTAGCAATGATGTTCTTCACTTCGCCATCTATCCGTCTACCCATCTTTCTTTTCAGTTCACTCAGTTGCCCTCACCTCACCCTGCAATTACCATCTCTCTTTCTCTATTGGCTCCTCAAATCAAATTAAGGCGGAATTAGCGTTATTAAGCTTATTGGAATTTGTGTTGCTTTGCCTTTGCACGCCAAGAAATTAAGATACAAAGAAGCGGCTTTAACCCTCATCATCATCATACATAGTATATAAAAAAATAATGATCAAGTTTTTTGTTTCTTTCTATCAAGAGTCAATCATATGTAGGAGAATTGTACTGCAATAATTAAGGGGTGATTTTTCTCTTTTTTTTTCTTTTTCCAACTTATCCTGTTAATAAGCCTCTTTTTCTCTTTAAATTCTTTATTTATTCGTTGTGGTTTGTGCATGTTTTAGTACACGCAATCCATGACGTATGTGGAACTTTGAAGACTCGAATGTGAAGAACTCGTGGCTAAGACTGTTTCCAGCTTTAGCCTGCAATTTTGGAAATTTTGTTGGTCCTAAAATCCTAAGAAAGTAGCATTTTCTTTTAAGAAACAATATTATTTATATTAGAGAGTGAGAAAGTGAGTTAAGTCTCATAGTAAATTAATAATAATATGGTTTAAATTATTTTTTGGCGAGAATCAAACTTAAGATTTCTGATTTATAAAGAGGAATATCACTGGACCGCAGTACTAAGTGACCCAAAAGAGTAATATACTACTTGCATGAGAACTCCTTTTGACAATTCTTTAGATCTTCAGCATTCAACTTATTTAAGGCATATACTAGACTAGATTAGGATTTTGGGACCTTAAACAATTATAATTTAGAGGCAAATACTAAACCCTAATGGACCTAAACCAATAATGTAGATGTGTTAGTGTGTTAACATATTATTTGTAGAAGATAGAAATCCCAACTTCCTATGTATGCTGATGTGTTTACATTTTAAGAAATGGGATCATCCTAGTTATGTCATTTTCGTCGTACAATTAGGTATACAATAGGCAGCCCACCAATGATCTAACACCATAGAAAAGTCCGCGCCTGAAAACAACAGCTAAACAAAAGCCACATATTGGCTATTCCACAACTTAACGTGAATTAGTCGCCTAATCTTAGCCTAATAAGAAAAGTAAGTTTAAAAAATTCAAAATCCAAGTATATATAACAATAATTCTTGCGCTTCAGTTTTGTAGTTTTTGAAAGTTCTAATTAGAAAGGTGAATTTTGATGACTAACACGTTTCCTTGGCACTAGAAGGTTTCAACTTGTGAACCACAGCGGCCAACAGCTTTTTAGTCCATTCTATGCCAGAGGAAGTACCCAAAAGAGCGACCACAAGCATTGGACACAAAAAACAATCAAATATAAATAGGCTAAGCCAGGATTTTAATTCATTGGGTACCCTCATCAAGCTATATCGTGATACTAAATTGATTTAATAACATGCATGCCGACGTTTATTACCCAGAAAAAAAGAAAGAAAACTTAATATTTCTCATAATGAAAACCACTAGAAATTGTTATAGCAAATAAAATACGGTGTTGTGCATATATCGCTTTACCGCAATGGTGGAAAGTAATAAAATCTATACACTATGATGCAGGTTTGATCTCATTGATTCCCTTTCTTTACAACAATCAATAATTTAACTCTTTAACACTATCGTTGGTAAAAATAAAATTTAAAAAAAAAAGAATTTTATTTGCTCTCTAAACTTTTTATATAGAAATAAAAATACATTTATGTGAGAAATGAGAATAAACATCTAGAATGAGGATAAAAGTTGTTTCTTGATTTACCATATCAATAA
>JADOBS010302903.1:0-15775 GCA_015708375.1 Cydonia oblonga | reverse complement strand
ATTATATATATATATATATATATATATATATATATAATAGTAATGCATTTATTCATTAGAATAAATAGATATAACTAAAAACTGGAAGAATAATACAAGAATATTCATCAATGTTAGAATACAAAAAAAAAGGAACACCTTTTAGGATTGAGAAATCTTGAGAAATTAAACATTAGATTTTTATGAAATTGACTTGGTTGTTGATGATTTGATTATTGTTAAGTGTTGATTAAGTTGTTTATTTTCTATTGGTGACATCGATTTATGATTAATTACAAATCTTTGTGATTAGTTTGTGCCTACTGCATTTACTTAAGGGAGTGTCCGCGGCACATAAAAACAGAATGCTCTAGAGATTTCAAAGTTACACCATCGATCATCAGCGTATCAAAAAGTTATATGATCGGAAAGTTTCAAGACAATGGCGAAGAACCTTAACATCTTTTCTATAGTTCATCTCAAGATCGGAGTAAAAGAGTTTTGTACAACGGTTGATACTCTAACTCGGCGTGAGCCTAATTCAATGCTTGCTGCAATGTTTAGTGGACGTCATGTTGTCCATCAGGACCCGGAAACTGGATATGTTTTCATCGACAGGGATGGCAAACATTTTCGGCACATCCTTAACTGGTTAAGGGATGGAGTTGTTCCCTCGCCGGAAGATTTTTCCAAATATTCGGAACTTGTAAGAGAGGCGGAGTATTATCAACTACTTGGTCTAAGAGATAAAATACAGGCTTTTCTAAACAAGAGGAAGGATGATGATCAAAACACTGAAAAGTTGGGTGCTGAACTAACGCGCATTGATATCATCAAATCATGTATAAAATCAAATGAGAGAATCCGGCTTCGAGGCGTTAACCTCTCCGGCCTTAACCTTTCAAAGTTGGACTTGACAAACATCGACTTCAGTTATGCATGTCTGAGAAATG
This sequence comes from Cydonia oblonga, assembly GCA_015708375.1. NCBI lineage: Eukaryota > Viridiplantae > Streptophyta > Magnoliopsida > Rosales > Rosaceae > Cydonia > Cydonia oblonga. Next base: position 14,843 of record JADOBS010302903.1, on the reverse strand, counting down.
TGTGTTTCAAGGGTTGTGATCTTCGAGGTGCAAACTTTAATCATGCGGATGCTGAGGGTGCCATCTTTCAACATGCTAGTCTACAAAGTTCTGAATTTAATGGGGCGAATCTCCGCAACGCTTTATTTGTTGGTGCTAACCTTTACAACGCAAATTTGATATCTGCGGAGCTCCGTGGTGCTGATCTTACAAATGCAAATTTAGAGGCGGCCAGTCTGGATAAAGCATACTTGATGAGTCTTTAGATGATGTCCAATACATATTTTAAGGATGCAAATCTTGAAGGAGCTTGTGGAGAAAAATGTGAATTGGCTACATTTCGAGGATGCACAATTTTCTGGTGTTATTCATTGACGGGTTTAAATTTTCTTGCTCCTCTCATTAGGCTTGTTTTTCTTTACCTATATATGTCTCGTTGGAGCTACAAACCTAAATTTTGTATGAACTTTTTATTTGTCTAAGATCACAGTTGTGAAAAAAAGGGCACTTCTGAAATCGAATACACAACATGAACAATTATTCAGCCCTTTGAATTAAGTACGCCGAATTAGGGAGTGTATTCAATTGGAAATTTGAGAGATTTCAATGGATTTATAAATCCATGAATTTTTATGGAATCTAGTAGAGATTTCATGTAAAATTTTGATTCAATTCGCTCGAAATCTTATGAGGAGAGGTAAGATTTGTAGATGCTTAAAATACACTACAAAATCTCTCAAATTCCCTCTAATTCCTCAACTTTTTCAAATTCTTTAAAATCAAATTCTAATTGAATACACCTAAAATATTATAAATTTCTTTAAAATTCTAATACGCTCGGATTTCTAAGGATTTTAATAAAATATTTTAAAATCCTAATTGAATACACATTGAATTTTAGAGAATCACTTAAAATCATGATTGAATACCCTAGATTCATTAAAAGAATTAAAATCCCTTAAAATCCTAATTGAATATACCCCCTTAATAACTATTAGAAGTGACACACGTCGTTATTTGCATGAACTTGTAACACCACGTCATCGGACAAATTGAGAGATGACACTAGTTTCACTCAGCTATATCTGTTAGAGACGAAGGTGCAGTTTAATCATATCATTTATAACATTAAAGAGAACTTGGTTCTCTAGAATTTAGTTTTGCTAACTTGTTCCAATTCCGTTTAGGATTTGATCATATATGTTATAGAGTGCCTTCTGTTAGGAGTATAATGAAGAATGTGATGTATTGGGTTGTTGACATTTGTCACAATCCTAGATTAGTTAGTTGGCTATATTGATTAGATTGATGAGATTGGGGTATTGAGATATAAAACTGAAGTTGTAGAGCAGAGTGCTCATTATTCAGAAATAAGAATAACAAAAGACGTCGTTCTCTCTCCCTCTCGTTTCTTTCTCACTCCCTCTCGTTTTTTTTTTTCCTCTGCTGTATCTGCAATAACTTCTTGATTTTTCTGCTCGGTTCCCTCAGTTTGATTTGTCTGCAACAAATTTGGGGTTTCTCTTCTAAATCTCTGTCTGGGTTGTTCATTTCTACAACAAAAATTATGGTTACAGCTGCACAATTGCAACTTTTGCAATCCCCAATTGTATCGTTGATTCCGTCTGTTTCTTCCTCTGTTTGTGTAAAATTAGATGACACCAACTACTTGCAATGGCATTTTCTGATGAAGATAATGCTACAAGGTCATGGCATTATGGGACTCATTGATGGATCGTATCCTTGTCCTCCTCAATATGCAGCAACCTCTACACATTCTGTAATCACATATGAGTCATCTGCCAGACCAGAATTAGATGAATTTAAAGTGTGGAATATGCATGATCATGCTTTGATGTTGTTACTTACTGCAACACTTTCTTCATCAGCAATTTCTTGTGTGATTGGTAACAAGAGTTCTCAAGAGATGTGGGTTCGTCTTCAAAACGAAATTTTCTTACCAATCACGAGAACTAGCATCATCAAGTTAAAGACTGATCTGTACAACATTAAGAAAGGATTTGATTCAATTTCCCAGTATCTTCGAAGAATCAAAGAAGCAAGGGATGCACTTTCTATTCTTGGTGTTACATTTCCTAATGAAGACATTGTGATCATTGCCTTGAATGGACTCCCTGTAGACTACAACACATTTAAATGTGTAATAAGAGGGTGTGAGAATGTCATTTCACTAGAGAATTTTCATGCACAATTGCTCGCTGAGGAAGCCATTGTGGATTGTGTTCCTGTGCCACCTTTCTTGTCTGCTATGGTATCTAAATCTGAGACAAAAGGTTCTTCCTTTTCTCTCTTTAGCTCTCATTTTCATGTTGGTCAATCAAGTAATATAAATGGTAATAGTGTTGTTGGTTACAATGGTGGTTATCATGCTCAATCCAATTGTAGTTCAGGCCAATCTAGCTATGATAATGGGGCTTACAATGGTTATATTTGTGGTCAGTCGAGCAATGATAAAAATGCCAATGGTTATAATGGTGCTTATAGGAATTTTCAGTCCAAGAATTGTGGTAATAATGGTGAAAGATTTAATATCTACAAGTCTTTTCCTTAGTTTTCACCAGTAGTTCTTGGCTCACCTCCATCTCAATATCTTAATTCTCTGCCACCTGAATTTCCTACACATGAAATTTGTTCACAAAAAGATCATTTTGATGTTGATTGTTATCACATACATAATGCTCAATCTTCAGTTTCAACCCCTGAATCATGTCAAAGCACATTGGATCAACAACTCAAACTAGTGTGTCCAGTCATCCTGCAAAATCATGAAACACCTTTACAGAGCAATTCTAATGTTGACATTCATACAGCTTATGATCGCAAGTTTGGTTCTCTCTCTCACTTCATTGTTTCAGAAGATGAAATGTTTTTAGCTAATGCTGAAAAACAAGTTTTGGAATGTATCAACAAGTAAAGTGTTGACTCTCAGTTGATTTCAGTGGGTTTACAACCGTGTATTCAAGTGACATTTCCAGTTCTTAACTTTGACAACAAGACGAAAATTGGTGTTCCGACTCAAACTGTTGTACATGAGTTCCGAGGATTTTATGTACTTCGGTTATGCAATGGTGGAAGTATATTTGATATTCAGTTAGGCTACCATATGAGAATTTTTGATAAAGGTGGGGGCACCAAGTCTACGTTGATTTGGGTACTATGGCATACACGATATAATGGTGGTAAAATACAAGCTCCAGATGCTAGGAGGTTTTCTTATTGCAGACTATGTGTGCAACAGTGATCAGATACTCCACTCTCCAATTACAAGGAATACTATCCAAAAAGAGTTTAGATTGCCAAAGCTCATGGTTGATGCTAAAAGTCTTTTTTTTTTTAAGTTTCTACTAATTGCTGGAGTAACAACAACAGATCTTCATCAACGAGTGTCTACACTCTGCATTGATATATTTTTTTATTTTTTTTACAACCTGAATGCTTCAACCTCATGATTGGGTACCCCAATCTTGAGTTTGAGGGGGGATGTTAGGAGTATAATGAAGAATGTGATGTATTGGGTTGTTGACACTTGTCACAATCCTAGATTAGTTAGTTAGCTATATTGATTAGATTGATGAGATTGGGGTATTGAGATATAAAACTGAAGTTGTAGAGCAGAGTGCTCATTATTCAGAAATAAGAATAACAAAAGACATCGTTCTCTCTCCCTCTCGTTTCTTTCTCTCTTCTATCTTCTTCTTCAACTATCTTAACACCTTCGATCTGTATCCAGTTCATGAACCCATTCACGTTTTCATAAACAGACTGTAGAATTCTTACATAGAAAGAGAAAGCTATGAACATGGAGAAGAAAGCAGCATCTTCATTTATCGGGGCAAGTCTCCGTTTAGGCATAATTCAATACTTGCTGCAATGCTGCAACGTTTAGTGGACGTCGTGTTGTCCATCAGGACCCTGAAAAGGGATATGGTTTCATTCGAAGGGATGGCATGCTTGTTTCTCTAAACAAGATGGAGGAGGATGATCAAAACACTGAAAAGTTGGAACTGATGTGCTTTTGATATCATCAAGTCATGTATCAATCAAATGGGAGAATCCGGCTTCGAGGCGTTAACCTCTCTGGCCTTCAGCTTTCGAAACTGGACTTGGCAAACGCTGACTTCAGTTTTGCGTGTCTGAGAAATGTTTGTTTCTCAGGTGGAGAGATTTTTTAGTGCGACTAGTATACGGGGTGGTACCTTACGTGTCATTATATAAATAATGAGATATGTGTGCTAAAAAGTTATTAATTTAAAAAATAAAATTTCTCATCACTCTTATTAAAACACGTGGTGTACCACTTGTGTTTCCGTCACAACTAAAAATATTTGCTCAGGTGTGATCTCGAGGTGCAAAATTCAGTTATGTGGACGCTGAGGGTGAGGGTGCAGTCTTTGAAGATGCTTTGCTTGGAAGTTTGTGAATTTTGGAGGTGCAAATCTCCATGACGCTTTATTTGTTGATCTGCTAACCTTTACAACGCATATTTGATACCTTAACGAACTGATACCTAAAGCCTAAAGAGTTACTGATGTAACGTTAAATAAAGTAGGTATACCTTTTGGGTATAATAGAGAGGGAGGAGGATTGTCTGCCCTTCCATTTTCATTGCCCTTCTATTTTCGGTGCCTTCTCATGTCCTCTTATTTTATGTGATCATTATTAAGCCACGTTAATATTTTTATATTATTTTTTTTATAAAGATAATAAGACAAAAATGAATAGGAATATAAAATATTGACTTAACCGTGCCCACATAAATAGGAGGGCATGAGAGGACATCGGAAGTGGGAGGGCAAACAATCCTCCTCCAATAGAGAGACCAAAATTTCAAAATAAATTTACAAACTAATTGATGTGTCATCAATAGGAAATAAGCACGGTAATTAATGTTTAAGTAATAATTTTATCATCAACAACCATATCATTTGGTTTGCAGATTTAGATTAAAAAATTTTGGTCTTCCTAATATTATCCATACTTTTTTTATGCATTGAGTTTGAATTTCTTGTCACCTCACCCACCCCCTTCCACAAATGAGAACAACTTAATATATTGTTATGTGGAGAAAAAAATTTCAATGATAATGTATTATTGGATAGGAGACGCTACATGTTAGTTAATTAATTTCATGTAAGCCATTCTCCCCCCACCCACTAAGTATTCATTCCACTTTGTGAGGAGATTATATTTTACACAAAATTTATCTAGCTTTTGAGAAAATTTTGAAAATGTGCGCACATGAAACAAACTTATCTAACCAAACTTTACAAAGCCCAAATATAAGGTAAGACAGTATCATTCAATGTTACAAATATTTTAACTGTTAAATTTAATTTTTACTATCATATAAACTTTTTATTTTAAAATCTAAATCATTCATTTTTCGTATCACCAATTACCAAATCTTCATATAGATGGGACGGAATGCTCCGCAATGTAAACGACCTGCCGTATGCTTCAGACACACACCAAAAAAAGCGAGGGACTCTGGACCCGCGGATTGGTAATGTCGTTTGACTTGCTGAACGCAAAAAATCCATAACTCTGCAACTCAGTGCTTCTCCCTCCCAAATTGCCAGCAAATTCCCGATCTTCTCCATGAAATTACTCAATTAATTAAAATTAAGAGAAAGAGAGATGGAAGCGGTGGCGGAGGGGCTGTGGGCGCTGGCGGACCACCAGGAGCAGAAAGGGGAGATCGGGAAGGCGGTGAAGTGCCTGGAAGCCATATGCCAAAGCGACGTGTCGTTTTTCCCCATCGTCGAAGTCAAAACGCGCCTCCGTATCGCCACCCTGCTCCTGAAGCACTCGCACAACGTCAACCACGCCAAGTCGCACCTGGAGCGAGCTCAGCTGCTCCTCAAGTCCATCCCTTCCTGCTTCGACCTCAAGTGCCGCGCCTACAGCCTCCTCAGCCAGTGCTACCACCTCGTCGGCGCCATTCCGCCGCAGAAGCAGATCCTCCACAAAGCCCTCGAGCTTTCCGCTTCCGCCGGCCACGAGTATGTAGTAGCAGTGCCAGTAGCCTTCAATTTCCCTACTTTTAATGCTTAATTTTCCGACCCCTTTTGATACCCATTTCGTTTTTAGTTTTTGACGGTTTCGTTTGTGTAATTGTTGTTTTTGTTCAAGTACTTGGAACTTAAAATCTCATATTGGTGGTGTTGTGATTGGTGTTGTTGTTGAAGAATTACGGTCAAGCTATGGTCTTGCAACTTCAATTCTCAGCTTGCAAATGCTCTGATCATCGAAGGGGATTACCGGAGTTCTATCTCCGCCTTGGAGGCCGGTTTTGTTTGCGCTGCTGAAATATATTATCCCGAATTACAGGTAAACAAAACTGTCTGGCAAGATAGCATTACTTGTAGGTTAATTTCATGGCTTAATTTACTCATTTTGGATTTAGATGTTCTTTGCAACTTCTATCCTTCATGTACACCTAATGCAATGGGATGATGAGAGTACCGTTGAGCGAGCTGTTACCAAATGCAATGAAGTGTGGGAGTCCTTAGACCCGCAGAAAGTATGTTCCCATCTTGCCGTCGTAATAGTTTTCTACATTGCTTATTCTAATTCATACTTTCTGTAATGCTGATAATGGTTGCTTGTTTTACTTTTACCCTCGTTCTTGCTTGGTTACACCCATAAAGAGGCAACAATGCCTTGGTTTACTCTTCTATAATGAACTGCTGCACATATTTTATCGACTCCGGATATGTGACTACAAGAATGCTGGAGCACATGTAGAAAGATTGGATGCTGCTATGAAGGCTGATTTGCAGCAAATGCAGCATGTGCAGCAGCTGGGAAGGGAACTTGATGCTGTAAATCAGAGTCTTTCCCGGTTTGATCTACACCACAGGGAGAGGTCAGCATTGTCTGAAAAACAGGCTCGGCTTCAACACCAGCTCTCTAGTCTTTCAACATGGAGTTCAACTGCCCCGGGATCCCTGGAACCAGCGTATTTTGGAAATATGAAACGAACATATGGAGATAAGCTTGAGTTAGCACCGCCTCCTCTTGATGGGGAATGGCTACCAAAAAGTGCGGTTTATGCTCTTGTTGATCTTATGGTGGTTGCGTTGAGTCGTCCAAAAGGAAATTTTAAGGACTCTGGAAAGCGTATACAATCCGGAATTCAAACTATCCAAGGTTTTCTTTTTACTCCTTTTATTTTTGTGGGAAGGGAGGGCGGGAGGGGGATTGTTATGTCATTCTATGAGCATCTGACTGATGGTGATACACACTTTTAACTTGAATTATTATGGTTTTTTATTCCTTTCCTTTTTCTTTTCAGAGGAACTTGTGAAGCTTGGAATAACTGATGGTGTGAGAGGTAAGTTCACTTTGAGGTGGCTATAATAACATGGTTACGTTGCTTTTATTTTTGTTTGAATATTGTTAAAGCAACCTTTCCAAAAATTTTCTGAGCAGAGGTGAATTTGCAACACTCTGCTATCTGGATGGCTGGTGTGTATTTGACGCTACTGATGCAGTTTCTTGAAAACAAAGTGGCTATGGAGTTGACGCGATCTGAATTTGTAGAAGCACAAGAGGTAAGTGCATGTCTCAAGGCATACTTGTGTTTATTCTTAATCTTAAGGTGACTGCATGAAATGAGTATAGTCAAATCAATATACTTGTACCTTGCAGGCATTGGTACAGATGAAAAATTGGTTTATGCGCTTCCCAACAATATTACAGACATGTGAGAGCATCATCGAAATGCTCAGGGGCCAGTATGCTCATGCTGTTGGCTGTTATCATGAAGCAGCTTTCCATTACATTGAAGCTGCAAAGGTAAGTATTTCTTGAACTTCAGTATCTGCCATATAGCACTAGCCAAAAATTGAAGATTTTATTGTTTTTACAATGAGAGAGCAATATGCTAATTTGTGTCCTCTACCATGTTTGTTAGATTTCATTCTGTTTGGTGAAAGGTAAACAAAACAAATAAGGCATATGGATGTAATTTCCCTTGGCATCTAAACTATGTGTTACATGTGTTGTGTATGAGCAGCTGACAGAGAGCAAATCAATGCAAGCGATCTGCCAAATTTATGCAGCTGTCTCCTACATCTGCATTGGTGATTCTGAATCATCTACACAGGTGAAAGGTTTCCTGTAATTTCCATTCTGTTGCTTTTATATGTTTTTAAAATTTAGTATTTTGCACGTAGTTTTCATTTTTTTTTTCTTTGGATTTTCCCATTGCTAAATAGATGTTTGGAACTTTGGATGCAGGCACTTGACTTGATTGGACCAGTTTACAGAATGATGGACTCCTTTGTTGGAGTTCGAGAGAAAACCAGTGCTCTTTTTGCCTATGGTCTTTTATTGATGAAGCAACAAGATCTACAGGAAGCAAGGTACATTCAAGTCTTTATCATCTTCTGCGATTGGCATTATATTTTTTTAAACTTTTGTTTGAAAGTTGGAAAAGTTTTGAATTTGACTGCTGCGTGGAGATTAATCTATCTACTCTGTTTCATTGGATAATATTTTCAAGTGATGTATCAAATTTTTCTTCACCTCTGTATATTGTTAATTAATTCACTCCTTGAAATGCTATCTAAGAAAAGTGCACTGATATCCTTCAAACTATGAAGTGATGAATATTTGCTGTCTAGCTGAAACCTGGTTTCTAGGAGACCCACGGGGGTTCACCCTACAGATCCAACCATACGGACAAAGAGAAGAACACAAAATACTACTATGGAAACCAAGTCCTCCAGGCTCTGCTTTTTGCTTACTCTTTATTTCAGTTCTTGCGTACATAAACTTATATATCCAGCTAATCATGATAAATACTTAGAATTTTTTACAATATTGACTCTCTCCTAAATCTCATTTTGGTGCAGAAATCAACTTGCCAAAGGTTTGCAGTTGACACATACTCATTTGGGGAACCTTCAGCTTGTTTCACAGTATTTGACAATCCTTGGGAGTTTGGCACTAGCTCTTCATGATCCTGGACAGGCCAGAGAGATCTTGAGATCATCCTTAACATTGGCAAAGAAACTTTCCGATATCCCAGCACAGATATCGGTGCTCTCTATTCTGACAGGTATATTTGTTCCTTTTGGCTCATTCTATAGAACGGACAATCTAGTTTCTCCATTAGTGCAACAGAGTGCCCTGCCACACTCTAGGTTGTGATATGCACTGACTGGACTGATCAAATTTACGTTCATCCTTTTACTTGCAATGCTATGTGATATTTTCTAATGGTTCCAAATGTGTATGTGACCACATTCTGCATTCATGTATCAGAGTTTTGGACCAAATGTTTTGTAACCGGAAGAAATTGAATCTGTTTACAGTTGTATTTTAGGTCATCCGTCTACATATTAGTAAAGCTTGTCGGATTTCATCATTTAACTAACTCAATTGAGTAGATTTTAACTGGAATCTTCATCGGATTTATTCTGCTGTTTTTATCGTAGCTTTGTATCAAGAGTTAGGCGAAAAGGGACATGAATTGGAGAATCTTGAGTTCCAGAAGAAAAGGGCGGATGAACTGCAAAAGAGACTTGCAGATGCACATTCATCCATTCACCATATTGAACTAGTGAGGGCAACACATCTCAAAGTTGCTTGACATGTCTGAGCAATGATTTAATCTTTCAATACGGGGCACTCGCTGATTATTTCTCTTGTACATATAACTTGCAGATTGAACAAGTGAAGGTTGAAGTACAACAATTTCACGGGGTTGACATCAATCGTGCAAACATGGGCCCATCCATGAGTGACAGTCTTGACATTCCAGAATCTATTGGTCTATCTGCCCAGTTGCCTACTCATTCGTCATCAAGGCTAGTTGATTTAGACTCAGGAAGACGTGGGAAGAGGAGAATTTAGATTCTGACTTGTACAGTTCGAAACATCCTCTACTTTTCCCTTCTTAGGGAAATTGGGAGACTGATAACTTAGTGGAGATTGAAGTTGAGCACTTTGAATTCTATGTATAGTGTTGTGAAGTAGGTTAACTCCGGCGAGAGAGTAGCGTTACTTTTGTTAGCACTGGTATGAGAAATGCTGTATATTTTTTGGCGAATGTAATGTTATCGGGCAACGTTACCATATTTACATGATTCCTTGATCCTTGGGAAACATAGTTTATGTCATCAGTGCAATGCAATACAGATGCTTGTTTGGTTTCACTTTCATGTCATGCAGTAGACTGATTACATGGTCAAAATTGTATGTCGGATGAACGCGGATTGATTACAATGTTTGGATGAAACGATTATGTACACACTTTTGACATGTGATCGGGGAAAATGCAGCGCCACTAAACAGCGGCAATAGTGAAAACTCTAGCGTATTTCTTGTTCCATGGATAAACAAAATGCAGCACTGCTAAACGGTAAGTGCAGGATGAGAGCGACTAATTCATCGATTGTCTTCGCTCTTGTTCTCATGCCTCGTTAGCAGTTAGTCCCGAAATTTCTTTGAGTGGCTTCCACACAAATTTCCTCCTGCCAATATATTTGGTTTTTTGACGTAATCGTAAGATGATCAATGCTACGAAAGTACGCATGAACACCTAAACATGCAGGACAAAAGGGCATTTGGCATTACCAGTTTCCACACTCGGCGATGACCCTCACTTTGGGACGGAGCGTGGGAAGCAGAGCAAGAAACTGCAATTCAGCCTTCGACAGAACCTGAAGTACATGGGACAACATTAGAGTGATTGAATTCCGATTCTGCTTTGGGAAGTGATTTTCGCACTCTGCTTTTGTCTGCAAGAGTAAATACCTTGGCTTCAATGATCCAGACTACAAGGCCTTTGGCTTTTGGAGGCAGAGCGGCAAGCCTGTAATCCACCTCTGGTGGAAAGTACCATCTTGATATGGGCTGCTTCCCTAGATGAGGCTACTTTCCAACAACATTTGAATAAGAAAAACAAAATGAAAGGCTAGATGACGACTAACAATTTGATAACGTAACATATTAGATATCTAAACTCACCGGACAAACGGGATGAACCTTGGTGAGGGTGGTCTCGGGATCACCAAGCCCTCGCGCGCTAAGGTCGAGGAAATAGTAACCCTGGTAAGTCAGGCGGTTAAGGTAGCGGCCCTCGTACCCTCCCTCGTGGGGAGAGTAGACGGCGAGGGCCTTGTGCTCTTCCACGTCAGAAAGCCAACGGCCAAGATCAAACCTCACCAAGTCCCCTCCTATGAAATCCTCTATCCCTCTCCCGCACCCTATAATTCCAGCCCTCTTGGATGCCGTACCATTTACATGTCCCCCACACAATCCCATCAATAGCATCATGCTTCTGTTTCCCTTCAGCTCATTGTTTCCGATGAAGCTGCTTCGAGGTGGTGGCTGCTTGTGCCGGAGATTCGCGGAGACGGGAAGTATTGTTCCATGCTTGAAGCAGCTTGCAGCTGCCATATTCTAACTTGAAAGAAAGGTAGCGATGGTGTGGGAGATAATGCCAATAGCGGGAAGTAATGCGAAGACAATGCGTTTGTATGGTGGACAACAAAGATAAGAATTCACAACTCTTTCTTCTATAATGTTTGACAAAAATTAAAATAAAAAGAAAAAATACTTGACTACTTAAAAGATGAATAAAATATAAATTATTGTACTTGAGACCATATATCGCATTTTTTCACTTGAAAACTTTCCCTTCCTCCCCCTGATATAGCTAGCGTTCCATCTGAGCCAGGATCAAACTCTTCTTTTGAGTATGATTGGGCCTCGCAGAACCTACTTCCCAACCTTCTGTTCAGAAGTGAGATCCATTCCATCAACGTTTCGCTATAAAATTATTAATTTGTTGAATCTCATACCATCGTCGTTCTCGTAATGTTCTCAAGATCAACTAAGATAATCTTATTTGGTAAAGTTCATATTTTAGATTTTATCGTAAATCAATTTACAATACATAGAGTAGCTTAATCTCTTATGATCACATGCAAGATATTTTGATTCGCTATAGTTATCAAACGACCCCTAATGACTTATTTGAAATTTCTTTTTAAATGACTAAAAACATTTTTGATGAAAATATTTTTTGAATCAATCCTCACTAAAAATGCAAATGTGAATCTTGAAAATGCAATTGAAAGTGCTTTTTACAATAAGCATATAACTGACATTCATTGGAAAAAAAACATTTAAATCTTTTTGAAACTCAGAAATATTTTTTTTGTTTAAATATACTTTTCGATCATTTCAAAAATACTTTCAAACGAGTTTGATTCGCAGACGCTTTCTAACATGTGGATTCCCAATCGCCATGGGGCTCACACCACTTTCCTTGGCCCGACAACCACACCATACCTAAAGAGAGATTTTTCAGTGTGATCAGTACAAGAGATGGTACATCATGTATTACTAAACAAATGATGGGATGTGTATGCTAAAAAGTTAATAATTTAAAAATAAAAAAAAAATTCTCATCATTCATATTAAAATGTACCACTTCTATTCCGGCCACAATTAAAAATTTCTCATACCCAATACCCAAGTACCCCCAGCAAGTAAAAAGTTTAGAACATTGGCTTTTAACACACAGAATCATCAAAGAATCAACCTTGACTTCCTCCCCCCTTCCCTTCTTCTCCGTCCGGATTCATCATTCCCTCCCTCCATAAATCCCTCCCAATTTAGGGTTTTCAGATTTTCCCAATGAAATAACCTTGTTGGGTCCAAGCAACGACAACAAGAAGAATGCTCGGTTCCACCGCATCGAAGTGGTACAGAGTCGGCGGGCTTCTCCTCCACCACAAACCCCACCGGAGCTTCAATTCAACCGCCTTCGCCGCCAGAACCGCCTGCCACGGCAGCCCCATTCGTCTCCCAAAGCCTTTGACTTCGAACCCCGTCCGCACAGCATCAATATTCCCTTTCCGCATCAACGCTTTCATCGCCGATGCCACATCCGCCCCTTCTCCGCCGGACGGGCGGTCATTGTTCTCCACTTTGCCGGACAAGAACAACCCGACTCCTAGAGTTTCTAAAGGGAATTCCGTCGAACAGATTACGAACGTGCAGATTTTCCGAACTCTCGCCAGTTACTTGTGGATGAAAGATAACTATGAGTTCCGCATCAGGGTCATTGCTGCGTTGGGGTTCTTGGTTGGAGCGAAGGTCCTCAATGTGCAGGTGCCCTTCCTTTTCAAGCTTGCTGTTGATTGGTTGAGCTCGGCTACCGGCAATGCCACTGCTCTGGCTTCTTTCACCGCAGCCAATTCGACCCAGTTGGCGCTTTTTGCAACCCCGGCTTCCGTTTTGATTGGATATGGGATTGCACGTACTTGCGCATCTGCTTTCAACGGTACTACTACGCATGAAGTAATTGCTTGCTCATACCATTTTCTTTGGATATTCATGCTTCAGTAACATGTTTATATACGTGAATTTGGAACTGGGTTGTGGTTTATATCTAAAATTTTGCGCAAATGTATCGTTGCAGAATTGCGGACTGCCGTGTTTTCTAAGGTAGCGCTGCGAACAATCCGATCCGTATCTAGGAAGGTATGAAAGTAGCGTTCTTCAAATGTATCCTTTGTTGGTTACATGTATAGCATGCTTGGATTACTCTAAGAAGTTAGATGCTTTATATCCTAAAGTTTTCCGTGACAAATGCAATTTAAACTTTTTGCAGGTGTTCTCTCATCTGCACGACCTTGATCTTCGATATCATCTTAGGTATCCATATCTATTACTTTCCATGTTTTTTTTAAGAAATAAGAATGTATGAATTAGTTGTAGAGGAGGGGTGAGAATTTAGTTGTCCTTTGGGGAGTTATTCTGCTTTAGTTTATAAGAACAGCTTTTCAATAAAGTTGATATTTTGAGCTATTAGTTGCATGCTTACAATTGTGTTATCCCTTGTCTAATGTAATTTCAGTCGAGAAACCGGTGCTCTAAATAGAATAATTGACCGTGGTAGCCGAGCAATAAATTTTATTCTCTCGTCTATGGTGTTCAACGTTGTACCCACCCTCTTAGAGGTATGATCTGTACCTTTGGTTATTGTCAAGCTTGTTGACATGTAAAAAGACACTGGAGTTAGTAACCTTGTGCTGTTATTTGTACGAAGGTTGAGGTTCCATCTTGCTTCGTAATTCGTATATATAACAGAACTACATTACAGTTTCTGAACAAATTCAACTGATTTGACACATACCCTTCCAGATATCTATGGTTTCAGGTATACTGGCTTACAAATTTGGAGCACCTTTTGCATGGATAACTTCACTATCAGTTGCTGCTTATGTCGCATTTACATTGACTGTCACACAGGTATTGTGTCTCTTGTCAATTGTTTGCTTATGGTCTCTGGAATGAATTGTGCACTTTTTTCCTGTTTCTCAGAGCATCTGCAAAGGACTACTAATGAAATTTCCATAGCTAAAATATGGAGAAGTTTCATAAAGATGCCCCCATCATACTACCATCTATTTGCCCCTAAAAATTACTCAACCTCTACGATCTCATACATATGAGGGAGAGAAAGTGATTCCTAGTGACTTGCTATCTAATATTTTAATATAATTAGCAAGCAAACTTCTTCGTTTTGAATGTTCTGGTGAGAGAACAAATTTAGAAACATTCATGACTACTTAAAGTCGGGAGCAGGGTTGGAGTAACAATACAAAAGTGGCTAGCAGAAATAACTTTTTAGTAATTTTAACTAAATATGAAGAGTCCCCTTGGGGATGCTCTAATTTCCATTCCTTGTTGGTCACACCTTTTTTCTCGTATTAGTGGTCTGTATTGGTTTGTACTTTTCTATTCATACATGCATATTATGCCATATTGATATATGTCTAGAAATATCTTGCACTTCATCACCTTATCCTATCTAT